>VZQC01006517.1:663803-713094 GCA_009823505.1 Rhizomys pruinosus
TATGTCTATATTTATGTATATATACTGTAGCAATACAAGTTGGTGAGAACAACAAAAGAACTGGAAGAAAGAAAAAAAGATATTTTCTAAATTCTTAGGTTGTGATATCCTTTTTTTTTTTTGGTCTTTTTCGAGACAGGGTCTCCCTGCAGCCCCAGCTGGCCTGTAACTCGCTGTTGACCAGGCTGACCTTAAACTCACAGAGATCCGCCTGCCTCTGCTTCCCAAGTGCTAGGATTAAAGGCGTGAGCCACCACGCCCAGCGTGTTTAATGATGTAAAAAATGATATCGCGCCGGGTGTGGTGGCTCACGCCTTTAATCCTAGCACTTGGGAGGCAGAGGCAGGTGGATCTCTGAATTCAAGACCAGCCTGGTCTACATAATGAGTTCCAGGACAGCCGGGGCTACAGGGAGACCCTGTCTCAAAAAAGACCAAAAAACAAACAAACAAAAAAAAAAACAACTTTACATCATTAAATGCATAAGCCTAGAGAGAGACTGACAGAGAGACCAGGAAACACTTTTATACAGAAAAGTTGTTGTAAAATTAGTGAGCCTTTTTTATTTACTGAGACACAGTGTCAGGCTAGACTTGACCTCAAAATCCCCTAAACATCCATGCTTCCAAATAGCTAGGATTAAGGATTAAGGGATTAAAGGTGTGAGATGCCACATTTATTTAAGTTTATTTTTAGTCTTTTTGAGACAGGGTATGTAGCTCAGCTGGCCTGGAACTCTGTATGTAGATCAGCATGTCTTTGACCTAACAGAGATCTGCATGTCTTTGACCTAACAGAGATCTGCATGCTCCTGCCTTCCAAGAGGTGGGATTAAAGGCATGGCCCAACAAACCCAGCCGCTGCCACACCCATGCAAAGGTGAGTCTAGGCAGCTTCCACTTACTGGAATCCTTAAGGAATTAAATCATTAAAAAAAAAGAAGTTAAATCATTGGTAGAAATAGGTGTGGTCTTTAGGGACAATATAAGGCAGTACAGGGCATCCATTCATTGCTTTCCAGGCCTGAGTATGCTTCCAAACCTCCAGGCCCAGAAGATTGCTGAATCCATACGTAGAGGAATTGATCCTAGAGTTTACTGAATATTCTCCCCTAGCAAAAGTTGGTGAGGCTAAAGACACATCTTTAGAAATGGAGTCAGGCATCTCTCAAGCCTTCCAGGAAGAACTCACATGCTCCATCTGCCTGAACTACCTTACAGACCCAGTCACCATAAGCTGTGCACACAGCTTCTGTCGGGTTTGTCTCTGCCTTTCCTGGGAAGACATCCAACTTCCTGCCCATTGCCCTGTGTGTAGGGAACCATTCCAGCAGAAAGACCTCAGAACCAACCTTCTCAAGAAGCTGGTGTCCACTGCCAGACAAGCCAGCCTCAGGAAGTGCCTGAGCTCCGAGGAGAACCTGTGTGACACTCACAAGGAGGCAAAGAAGATCTGCCAGGAGGACAGGATGCTGGTGTGCGAGCTCTGTTCCAGATCTGAGGAGCATGAAGGTCACACGCTGTGTCCCACTGAAGCAGCTGTTGAGGAACAGAGGGAGACACTTGTCAAGCAAATGACATCCTTATGGGAAAAGAGTGAAGAAAATCAGAGAAATTTAAAAGAAGGGGAGATAGTAATCAGAATTTGGAAGGTCTATGTGTCTCTACACGAAACAATGATCAGAAACGAGTACAAGAAATTCCATCCAGTCCCCTGCAAGGAAGAAAAGCAACACATAAAGAGTCTGAACAAAGAAGGCAAGAGGATTTTTTTTTATTAATTTTTATTTATTTCTGTATGTGTATGAATGTACTGTCTGCATGCAAGTCTGTGCACCTGTGTCGTGCAACGCTGCGGAGTTCAGAAGAGGGTCTCGGATTCCCCTGGAACTGGAGCTCTACTGGAATTGGAGCTTCAGACGGTTCTCAGCCACCATGTGGGTGCTGGGGAGCGAACCCTGGTCCTCTGTAAGAGCGGTCAGCGCTCTTAACCGCTAGGCCATCTCTCCAGCCCCGGCAAGAGGATTTTAAAGAAACTAAGGAACAGTAAAAGCCATGATGGTCCAAAAAAAGAATCAACTAAGAGATGTGTACCAGGAACTGCTGGCCAAGTGTCAAGGAAGTCATCTGGAGCTGCTGCAGGACTTGGGAGAGACATTGACAAGAAGCGAGTCAGTGCGGCTGTGCATGCCCCAGCCCGTGAAACCAGCACTTAGTGCCAAGCCTGTCACTACACTGATCCATAGATCCAACCATTATAAAGAGGAAATTTACCTTGAAAATGTAATCCTGATCCATTACAGGATGAGCCTATTTAATGATGTGAGGAGACTCAGCTTTAGACCTCACCTTCAGGACACCTCTGTGAATTCCAAAGGAGTCTACCATGTTTCCTGTGGAGACTAGAGCTTCAGCTCTGGGAAACATTACTGGGAGCTGAATGTAACTGACTCTTGGGACTGGGCTATAGGGGTCTGTAAGGATTCCTGTTTAACCATGTGTGGCCCACTGGTTGAAATGAGGGATATGTTTCTTCTTGTTTTTGTGAAGGAGGGTGACCATCACAGCCTCCTGACCACATCCCCTCCATTTACTCTCTATGTAGAGATACCAGCGGGCCATGTTGGTGTGTTCCTTGATTATGATAGCAGAAGTGTGAGTTTCTTGAATGTAGCCGAGAATGCCCTCATATGGAGTTGTCCTCCTGCTTCCTTAGTTTCCCTGTCAGGCTTTTCTTTGCTTCCAGCTTCACATGATGGGGACAAGCTGTACCCCAAGAAATCCACAGCTCAGAAACCCTGTCTTAATTGTAGTTAAGCAATAATGCAGCATTTAATAGTATGGTTAAGAGAGCAAAGGACCCACCTCCAGGATAGATTGGGGAGTAAAGGACCACCCCAGCATGGCTGGAGAATAAAGGACCCTCCCGCAGGATGGATGAGAGAGTAATGGACCCGCCTCCGAGATGGATCAGAGAGAGAAAAAAACATAGTATCATTAATTATTTCCTGCTTTACTGTTACTTATATTGTTGAAATTAAACATTTAATAAAAATGCAAAAAAAGTTTTAATGAGCCCAGTATTACCTAACCCAGTTTTAATTGACCCAATAATTAATGCTCTAAAATACTATTGTTCTAACATAAAATCTGTATAACAACAAATCTTATGCTTGCTTTCATTCAAAGTATTTGGGTTTTTTAAAATTTTTATTGTGTATGAGTGTACTGTCTGCATGTGGGTTTGTGCACACGTATCGTGCAATGCCACGGAGGTCAGAAGAGGGCATCGGATTCCCCTGGAACTGGAGTTAAAGACGGTTCTCAGCCGCCACATGGGTGCTGGGGATAGAACCCGGGTCCTCTGCAAAAACAGTCAGCGCTCTTAACCGCTATGCCATCTCTCCAGCCCCTCATTCAAAGTCTTTGTGACGAAGCTTCTTATAACCATACACTGCGGACTGGGTGACTTATGTACAACAAAAATTTATGTCTCGGGATTGTAGGTGCCGAGAAGTCAAAGGTCCAGGTACCAGGAGATTGAGTGTCTAGTGAGGACCTACCTCCTGGTTCATAGATGCCTTCTCCCTTGCCCTCACAAGGTGCTAGAGAGAACTCTCTTTTATAAAGGAAATAAATCCCATTCATATGGGGTCCCACCAAGAACAGAGCACCCACTTTAGTCCAGTGTGTACATACTTGAAAACTATTTTCTCTGAAACTAATGAGAACTAAAAACTGGTTCAAGTACTTTCTTCCATGCAAATTGTCAACACTGATATGGCCGGTGTTTGTTTTCTAAGAACCTGTTTCCGTTCTCTGCTCTGACATGAGGAGTACTGGACTAAAATATCACTGCAGATAGAATAAGATATTCATGTCGTACCTACCGCAGAGGAGTGTGGAAGGACGTGCTGGGCCAGTGCTGCCCCCCACGGACAGGAGTGGAGAGACCACAGCTGCCGGGAGAGTGGAGGAGTGTGCGGATCCTTTTTCTTTTCTTTTCTTTTTTGTTTTTTGAGGGGGATCTTTTTGAGACAGGGTCTCCCTTTAGTCCCAGCTGGCCTGGAGTTTGCTATGTAGACCAGGCTGGCCTTCAACTCACAGAGATCTACCTTCCTCGGCCTCCCTAGTGCTGGGATTAAAGGCCTGCGCCGCCACACTCGGCAGATCCTTTTTCTTTTATTCATCTCTTGAACCTGCTTTTAGACAGGTTATCTTCCATAACATATTCTAGAACATTCTTTCTCCCACTCTCATTTTCCTGCTATTATTCCCTTTACATGGCCCAGGAACATTGCCTACTTCAAATTCTGAGTTTCTTCAGGTTGAATGAAGGCATAGGAACTTACTAGATAATACACAGAGTTTTCTGTGAGATAGATGAGTCAAGGTTAATCATGAAGAGAAGCTGGAGAGATGGCCTAGCGGTTGAGAGCACTGGCTGCTCTTTCAGAGGACCTAGGTTCCATTATCAGCACTCACATAGTGGCTATCAACCATCCATAACTCTAGTTCCAGGGGATTTGATGCCTTCTTTTGACCTTTGCAGGCATTGTACCACACTGGCGCACTTACATACATGCAGGTAATACACCCATACACATAAAAATAAAAACAATAAGCCAGGCATGGTGGCGTACACCTTTAATCCTAGCACTCGTGAGGTAGAGGCAGGCGGATCTTTGTGAGTTCAAGGCCAGCCTGGTCTACAGAGTGAGTTCCAGGACCGCTGGGGCTACAGGGAGACTGTCTCGAAAAGACCAAAAATAAATAAAAATAAAAATAAAAACAAATAATAAAGATTAAGCACGAAGGATTTGATTTCAAAAGTTGAACACTTCTCCTGGTTGTATGTAATTAACTTGCCATGTGATTATTAAGTAACTGGTTTGATCTCTTAGTAACTTTTTTTTAATAATTTTGTTTATTAGTTTTATTTTATGTGTCCAAGTGCATTGCCTGAATGTATATACATACACCCATGTTATGCAATGCCCAGAGAGGTCAGAAGAGGGTGTCAGATCCTCTGCAACTGGAATTATGGGTGGTTGTTAGCTCCCATGTGGTGCTAGGAACCGACCCCAGGTCCTCTGCATGAGCAACGAGTACTTTTAACCACTGAGCCATCTCTCCAGGCCCTGTTGGTAACTTTTGAAGGAAGTTTATCTGAAGATGGTCTTTTGATTCAGCATAAATTCATCAACTACCTCTGGATGTGGCTAAGTCAGAGTCCTCCTGTTGCCCTCGTGAGGCTTATAATCTAACAAGGAAGAGGCTGCTTAACAAACAAGAAATTAAATGAATTTTAAGAATGGCTACAAGAGATATTTGCACAAGGATGCACATTCTTGAGCCCTAACTTCATGTGCCTGCCTCAGTCTATTAATGCATAAAGAGTTTACAACAATTACCTAACGAGTCCTCTCCTTGAATCCCCATTTTCCAGAGAAAACCAGGACCCAGGAAGCTAACCATTGTCCTCAGAGGCTCTCAGTTCTGAATAGTAGAGGCAGAATTCAAATAGCAAAGTCTGACATCTGGACCCTTCCTCACATCTATACCAGGGACTGGCTGGAGACAGCGATGAGCCTCTTCCTCCAGCTCCGCCCCCTCACGTCCTTTCCCCCTCTCACAATCTTTTCCTTTCCATGCAACCCTTCCAATATTTTTATTTGTGGAATTGAGGTCTGAAAAAGGAACACCAGGGGGAAGAGGATGGACTAGGGTCTATCTATCTGGTCCTAGCATATCAAGGGAGGTGCCCATACCATGAAGCGCCACCAAGACTCAGGAAGATCTCAACGGAACACTGAATTGAATTTCCAGGAGGTGCATCTTGAGGCAGTCCCCACCATCTGTCCTCCCTGTGACTGGGTTTTGTCCCCTGTCACTTGGTTCTTGCTGACACATGGGATTGCCCCTTTACCTCATTCTGGTCTCACGCGGTTTAATTTTTACCCATGGCTGCTTCACAGACCATTGCAATATCCCTATCTTTGCTCTGTCCTGTAGCTAAGGCTGAGGGGAGCTCAGAGCTCCTTGAAGCCACTGTGTGGGTTGCTAAAACATTGCCCTCCAGATTATTGGAAAAATGCCTGCAAGAACTTACGGCCCCTATTATTAAGATATATTGTATGAAATGCACAAAATTCATTATATATGTGTGTGTGTGTGTGTGTGTATTACTTTTTGTTTGTTTTTGGTCTTTTTGAGACAGGGTAGCCCTAGCTGGTCTGGAACTTACTGTGTAGGCTAGCCTTGAACCCACACTCACCTGTCTGTGCCTCCAGAGTGCTGGGATTAAAAGGCGTATGCCACCAAATCTAGCCAAAAATATATATACATATTATAATAGAAAAAGAAGTCCTCTGTCCTTTGGGTAATGTGTGTGTATGGTGCAATGTATGTGTAGGAAGATTTAAAAATGTCTGTGTCTCTCCTTATTCCTTTCTAAAGTAGGAGGTTTTTCTCCACAGGATCCTATGTACTGTAGGAGTTTTCTCAATATTTATCTCAATATTTATTTATAAAAATAAATATTTATGGGGCTGGAGAGATAACCTAGCAGTTAAGAGCACCGACTGCTCTCACAGAGGACCCGGGTTCGATCTCCAGCACCCACATGGTGGCTAAGAACCATCTGTAACTCCAATTCCAGGAGAACTCCAGTTCCAGGGGAATCCGACACCCTCTTCTGACCTCCGCAGCATTGCACGACATGGGTGCACAAACCTACATGCAGACAGTACATTCATACACATATAAAAATAAATAAAATTTTAAAAAATAAATAAAAATTAAAAAAAAAGAACTTAGGGCCCTTAGAGCTGCTGGAAGTTTTCAAAGTAAAGTCTCAGTCATTGGAGACAAGGCTGGCGGTAAGAACACTACAAGAACCCCTCTGCCTTCCTTTTGAACTCTGTGAGAACTTGACAAAGAAATAAAATTTCTATTTCATTTACAAAGGATCACACATTGGTTTTTTTTTTTTCCTTGCAAGAATAAGAATATTGGTTTTCGCAGGAAAAATTGAACTGTCAACATTTGGGAGTTTTAAGCTATAAGTACTGTCTAACTGCCTACATTTTCCTTTTATTATGAAATTTAGTTTGGAATGGAACCAGCTTTACAGTTTACGCAGACGTCTCACATACAACGGCTCACTCTACTGTCTGATTTCCTTCCCAGTGCTGGGTCCCTTGTTGCTTAGTGTGTCTACTCTGATCATACAACAGCTAGTAAAATACAGAGAGGTAAGGGCTGGAGAGTTGGCTCAAAGGTTAAGAGCCGGGGGCTGGAGAGATGGCCTAGCGGTTAAGAGCGCGACCGCTCTTACAGAGGACCCGGGTTCGATCCCCAGCACCCACATGGTGGCCGAGAACCATCTGAAACTCCAATTCCAGGAGAACTCCAGTTCCAGGGGAATCCGACACCCTCTTCTGACCTCTGCAGCATTGCATGACACGGGTGCACAGACCTGCATGCAGACAGTACATTCATACACATACAGAAATAAATAAAATAAAATTAAAAAAAGGTTAAGAGCCCTGGCTGCTCTGAGTTCAATTCCCAGCACCCATGTGGCCGCTAACAACTGTCTGTAACTTCAGATCCAGGGGATCTGACACCCTCTTCTGACCTCTATGGGCATTGTTTGACACAGGTGCACTTACACACAAGTAGGCAATACAGACATACGCATAAGATTAAACAAAATAAATAAAATACTTTTTTATAAAGACTGAGAGCTAGAGACGGATAGAGATGCTCACAGACATTCATTCAATCTATCTGCTCTTTCTTTTTGTGATTTTTGGACTTCTAAAACATGGCCAGCATTGCACTACCTTCTGGAGTTAATGAAGCCCAGACATANGATTATATATAGACATTGTAATAGTCATTTTCTTATTGCTGTGACCAAATGACCAATGCCTAACAAGATTCAATATAAGGAAGTGAGGGTTCATTCGGGCGGACAGTTCTGGGGAACAGTCTGTCATGTCAGGGAAAGGACAACAACAGGAGTGGGAGACCCACTGGGCACATTCCATGAACACTCAGCAAGCAGAGAGTTGAACAAGAAGTGGGGCCTGGCGGTAATCCAGCCCCCAGTGCTCTTCTTCATCCAGCAAGGCTCCACCTCCTACAGGTTCTACAACCTTTTAAAGAGGCCACCAGCTGAGGACATATGAGCCTACAATTCAAACCGCATCAAATATCTTAGGCAAGCCCTGAAACTTCTTAGTTTTTACTTAGCTTATCATCTTTCTCTCTCATCCTCTCATAGTCTCTCTCTCTCTCTACCTTCCTCTCTCTGTCTCTATCAGTATATGTGTAAATTTTCTAGTTTAGAGGAAATCTCCTTTTCTTCCCCCTGAGACTTCCATTGAGCTATTAGTTGACTAGAGAGCACCTTTGTACCTTTGTGCACCAACTTTTCAACCCTCATTTTACTTCATGGTCTGTGTTGTCAATTTTTTTTTGTTTTGTTTTTGAGACAGGGTCTCCCTATAGCCCCAGCTGGCCTAGAACTCACTATGTAGACCAGTCTGGCCTTGAACTCACAGAGATCAGCCTGCCTCTGCCTTCCAAGTGATGGGATTAAAGGTGTGCGCCACCACTCCCGGCTTAAAGACGGTTCTTAGCCGCCATGTGGGTGCTGGGAATAGAACCCTGATCCTCTGCAAGAACAGTCAGTGCTTTTAACCACAGGGTCATCTCTCAAGCCCCATCAATTATATCTTTACAACATTTACATCCCCATTTGCTTCCATTGCTGCCAACCATATAGTTGATTGCTTCAGATGAATTTGTATTTTGGATTTCTAAATTTTCTAGGAATGTTGCTATGCTACCTTTTGGTTACTGTGAAAAACACCTGAGATTAACAGCCTGTAATGAGGGAGAACTTGTTTTGATGTGTAATTTTATAGGTTGCTACCCATGGTTTCTTGGTCTATGACTGGCATAGAACTCAAAGAGAGGAAGACCTCCCACAATCAGTCTCCTTCAAGGGCACACCCCAGTGACCTAATTCCCTTCCACTTTTAAGAGCTCCATGACCTTCCAGTAGAACCGCAGGGTGTTGGCCAGTCTTTAACTCAGGAGTCTGGGGGGGGGGGTAGTCAAAGTGCCTTATTTTAAGATTTTTTTGGTCTTTTTGAGACAGGGTCTCCCTGTAGCTCTGGCTGTCCTGGAACTCATTTTGTAGACAGACCAGGCTGGCCTTGAACTCACAGAGATCTGCCTGCCTCTGCCTCCCGAGTGCTAGGATTAAAAGCATGCACCCAGCTTGATTATTATTTTTCAATGTCTTGAATGTCCCCCCAAATTCCCATTTCTTCCATTTGATTTGGTCAGTGGCAGCCACATGCTTTGTCTGCTTGTTGAGCCTCCTCTAAACTGCTGAAGTGTTATGTGTGAAACAAGCAAGATGAGTTGCTCTCAGAACCTTGGAACACAGGGATGTAGAGTCTGGCACTATTGAAAAACAAAAGGCACGGCAAATAAAGCCATGCGGGTTCCAGCCCACAGACCTCTAAAGCAACAGGGGCTCATTATCCCTGGCAAGAGTGATGCTCTAGGAGACTCCATTGTTCAAGAAGAGTTCTGGAACAAATACAGAAGCCTCAGAAGTACCTTTTGGTTCTCACTCATCATTACAGTGACTGAAAGGGTAGTGTGGGACATCCAGGAAGGGAAGAATGGTGTCATAAGCATGGGTCCTGCCTGCCAACATCCTGAACCTCATCACTCTCTAATTTAATGATGAGCCACTGTAGCAAATGGTTTTGCTGATCAGTTTTGACCTTTGACATTTTTATTTTTAAGAATTATTGAGGAAAAAATTTACAGTAAAAAAAAAAATCAGAGAAAGGAGACCCTTTTGGATAGAGGATGAAATAAAGAGGTCTTGTGTCCTCCTAAGTTTGTCTTCAGGTCCAGACATGAGGTTTAGGTTTAGGTTTAAATAGAAGCTAAGAAGTAAGTATAACTAAAAGTCTGGTCATCTGTGGTTCTTATCATCACTGACCCATATTGTCCAGGCCCCAGTTTCTCCTTCAAGTGTTCTGACAAGTCAGTCCAGTGGGCAATCATTCCTGGGAGACAAGTTCCTCCTTTGACTGGTACTAGGCTAAAGACTTTTCCTTCTTCCAGCATAAAATTCCTGAGAAAATCCTAACTCAATAATCTTTCAGTCAAAGGGAGAGGCCAAGTGTCTCCCTTTAGAGTATCTTTCTCCTTCTTGGCTGATGGCAGTATTTGCCACAATTAGGCACCTGGAAGGGAGAGCAGGTCCAGGAGGAAGCCGTGAGTTGTGACACGGTTGTTCCAGGCTTCTTACTCCACCTCCCAAATGGTGCATTAGTATGAATTTTCTGCTTTGAACTGAATACTTTTGGGTATTATTAAATAAATTTTATTTTCAAGCCAGAGTGAATTTTTGCTTCTAAGCATAATACTTCTAAGTCTGATAGTTCCTGAAGTCAACCATTCCTATAGATGACCTGTCGGAGTGTGGAGAATTAAAGCATAGTGTTCCACATGAAGCAGTATAGCCTAATTATGAGAAGAATGTATGAGAAGGAAGAACCAGCTCCAGAAACTGCCCTTGTGAGGCTAAAGACTAAAGATAGAGTATTAAGGACTGCTTACAAAACTCCAAATCATGATTTCATAATATTTGATGAAATGTTGAAATGAAACTGCAGAACTGGAGTGCTCTTAAGAGTGTGTGTGTGTGTGTGGTGTGTGTGTGTGTGTGTGTATACATGTGTACCATGGTGCTCACATGAAAGTCAACCTCATGTGCTGGTCTTCATCTTCCACCTTGTTTGAAATAGGAAAGCTGGCCTGCAATCCTCCAAGATCCTCCTGTCTCTGCCTCCTTTTTTGCTATCGAAGCACTGGGATAATGGCTATGAGATATTATACCTGGCTTTATTTGGGTTTTAGGGATTCAAACTGAGGTTTTCAGGCTTGACCAGCAAGCACTTTATCCATTAAACCATCTCCACAACCCAAGATTCACTCTTTCCACAACTGGAATGTTAACTGATATTTCTCATTTACTGAATGGTTTGAGAGCAGATATGTACCACTATGAGGACATTTCCCCTTTGAGGTTCCCCTTTAGCCTTTAAGCTAATGAATTCTAAAATGCTGCTAAATAAACAAAATAAGCTGTACTGGCTAATAAAAATTAAAGCTCACAAGAACAGGCTGGCTATGTCCTTTTTCATTGTTCATGAAGCTTAATGTAGTAGAGGGAAGATGGATTAGTAAGACAGATTCTGCACAGTCCTGGCTTATAGGAGACATGTGAAAGCCTTTCCAGAAATCTACACTTGCAGGTCGTGTGTCTCCCTTTGCTCCACATTTGAGGTTCTTTAGCAACAGGTTCAAAACTAGTGACAAATCCATTTTTTATAATCCGATTTGGGACCTATATTTTGTAAGAAAATATATTTTTAAAATAAGAAAATGGTGGATGCATAATTTTAAATAATATTTACATCCTAGAAAAATGGCTAGGGCAAGGCACACACCGTATGTGCACAGAGCTGCTATGCTTTTCACCCTTGGGACTGACGACCGTGAGGACTGAGTAACTCTTTGTTCTGGGGCTTAACCTATGCTTTGTGGAATATTTAATATCAAGCTCAGTATCTCCCTACTGAATGCTAATGGCATTCCTCTGTGGTTATCACAAACCAAAAACTGTCCCCAGACATGGCAACAAGTCCCCCAGAAACAGAGGATGTTGGAAGGCTGATTCAACTACAATTGGGTACTACTACTTTAATAATACTTGTGAGATAATCCTACTTTTCAGTAATGTAGAAAGTTGACTGTGTTTTTATTATTGTTTTTTTAAAGATTTATTACTTATGCATATGTATGTCTGTGTCTGGGGGGTGGGGGGTATATGCACATGAATGCAGTTTCCCATAGAAGCCAGAAGAGGGCATTGGGTCCCCTGTACCTAGACTTACAGGCCGTTGTGATCCACCCAGTGTAAGTCATGGGAACCTAACTCACATCTTTCGTAAGGACATTATGTGCTCTTCACTTCCGAGCCAGCTCTCCAAGCCCTACTGTACTTTTCTTTTTTCTTTTTCTTTTCTTTTTGTCTTTTTGAGACAAGGTCTCCCTGTAGCCCTGGTTGGACTAGAACTGGCTGTGTAGACCAGGCTAGCTTTGAACTCACAGAGATCCTCCTGCCTCTGCCTCCTGAGTGCTAAGATTAAAGGCATGGAAAGAACATATATTAGTCACTGTCTCTGATGCTCTCAACCTTCATTTGACTTTCCCTAATACAGCAATGGGGATTCCTCCTCTCCTGACGCCTCTCAGAATGGACCACATCCTGGTCATTGTAAAGATGATACTGCTCTTGTCCATTGAAAATTTGTATGTTGGAATTTTAATACCCAAGGAGACAGTGTTAGAAGATGAGGCTTTTGTAATGTGATTAAATCATGAAAAAGGAGTCCTCCCAAAGGATTAGTGACCTTGTAAGGAGAGACTCAATCTGGATGTGGTGGTGCATGTCTTGTTCTCAGCATTCAGGAGCCTGAGGCAGGAGGATTGTGAATTTGAGGACAGCATGGGCTATATACCAAGACATTATCAGACAGACAGACACAGAGACCTGAGAACAAGCCCCTGCTCCTTCCTCTACGTGAGGACACAGGAAGGACATTTGTACACCAAAGGGCAGATCCTCACCAGATAATGAGTGAACCAAGGCCTTGATCTTGGACTCCCAGCCTCTAGAACTGTGAGAAATGAGATTATTTATAACTACCCAGTTTAGGGCACTTTGTTGCAGCAGCTCAAACTGAAAGAACACTTTAGCATGCCTGAACTTTCATCAATCACTATCTGGACTTTGAGGCAACACAGTGTTCTTGTATGTATTGTTCAATAAAGATTTGCCAAAGAACAGCCACTGTTTCTTCATAAAACAATAACTTTAGGCATCAATAAGTAACCACAGAGGCTGGAGATGGAGGCTTAGCCAGGACCCATGGTCTCCAAATTCAAACTATTTAGACTAAATTGCAAGATAAAGTAACCTGCTAATGTTAGGAAAAGGTGTACACACTGTAAGGTGGAGAGGTCAAAAGGGAGGAGCTGCAAGGACCCTTCAGACTCCGCCCCTGGACTCAGGAGGCTGCAGGGCTGGCACTGCAAGGGACCAAGCAAGAGCAGACAGGGACTCAGAAAACTAATTAACAGCACCCAGAAGGTAACAACTGGTCCTGGGCCAAGTTTTAGGCATAGGTTAAGGACTGAGAATTAGATGATATGTCAGAGTTCAAATTATTTCAAGACAGAATAAGGATTTGGCTGGAGCCAGGGGCAGAAGATAGAATCTGGACTGTTGCAGAGATTCCTCCTGGGAGATACCACACAAACACACACACACACACACACAAACATACAAACACACACACACAAACATACAAACACACACACAAACATACAAACACACACACACACACACACACACACACACACACCTTGCAGCCCATGGCTCCCAAAGCAAATCAAGAAACAGACTCTCCAATCTTTAGTTTCAGGGAGATTCTCAAGTTTACTCAGGCTTGCTTACAGAACGAATGAGAATAAATTATCACGCACAGGCTGAGCAGTGATTCCCTCTCCCTCTCGCTCATCCAGAGTCCCATATGGACTTGATGACCTCCAGCCCTGATGACAAAATAGAGAGAGACAGCCACCAGGACGTGGTGTCCTTTTACATGCCCCTGGCCCCTCCCCTCATGCAGTCAAGGTTGTCTGGCTCATTAGTTGGCCTTCTCGCCCCTCCCTTTCCTTTAGCAGAACCAGTCAAGTTCACAATCTAGAGAGGTGGGACTGGGTGTGAGAAAGCACTGGACATGTGAGAAAACCTTCAACATCAAAAGTCAGTCCTTTAGTGGGTACTGCCCACCTTACATGGACCAAACCCAAAGGCACCTGTGTTCTGTTTCTTGCAAAACAAGAGAAAGGTCCTTCCTTCAGTGCCATCCATTTTATTGCTGTAGAAATATGGCCTGTTAAAGATGAATCCCATTTCCCCAAAAGGTATAGTGAAGACCTAACCCTCTGTGAAGCAGTATATCACCTTAGGTAGAATAAAGTTGTTGCACGACTTTAATCCCAGCACTCAGAAGCCATAGGCAGGGGGATCTCTGTGAGTTCAAAGCCAGCCTGGTCTACATAGAGAGCTCCAGGCCAGCTGGGACTAAAGGGAGATCCTGTCTCAAAAAGATCAAGAAAAAAAAGAAAAAAAAAGAAAAGAAATAATTAGTTAACATGAGATGTACTGGAGTGGGTTGGGTCCCATGGTGGTGCACACCTTCAATCCTAGCACAACTAGGTCTACCCTGTCTCAAAAACAAAAACAAAGAAAGTAAGTCCAGTAAAAAGATGCCATGTGACAAGAAAGGCAGATTGGAGTGTTGAAGTCACGGGCCAAGAACACCAAAGCTTGGCAGCCAACAGAGGCAAGGTTTCAGAGAAAGCATGGCCTCCATCACACCTTTGAGTTTGGACTTCTCTTTGTATTGGTTTGGTCTGGTTTGGTTTGGTTGTTTGGTCTGGTTTGGTTTGGTTTGATTGTTTTTGGTGGTTTGGTTTGGTTTGGATTGGTGGTTTGGTTTGGTTGGTTATTTGGTTGTTTGGTTTGGTTTGGTTGTTTGGTTTGGTTTGGTTTGGTTTGGTTGTTTGGTTTGGTTTGGTGGAGCTGGAAACTGAACATCCCAGGGCTTCATGCATACCAGGAATGTGTTCCACCATCACACTCATACATACCAGGAATGCGTTCCACCGTCACACTCATGCATACCAGGAACACGTTCCACCATCATACTCATGCATACCAGGAACGCATTCCACCGTCACACTCATGCATACCAGGAACACATTCTACCATCACACTCACCAGCCCAATTTTGGAATGCTGATTTCCAGAACTGAGATATTAAGTTTCTACTGATGCCACTCAGTTTATGGTGCTCTGTCATGGCAGTCCCAGGAAACAAAGACTGTCTCTAAGGAAAAGTGTTCTTGCTCACCTGTATGCAAAGACCTGTTGTGTCCCTGAAACCTGCACATCTCTACATGCAGAGAATTGGGGCTCCCACTGTTGCTCTGGATGGTGACCTCTTGCCCTAGACATGCAAATTCTCCTCCACCCAATACCTTCTTCCCTAGAGTCTGTCCTCTTCCTCAGCTGTTTCTACAGCAGGAGAACTGGAGGCTGAGGAACACATGCCCGTTGCTTCTAGAGTAAAAATAAACGGTTCCGTTCTCAGAGAAAATCTGCCTGGGGGCTCCTATGCCCAACAGATCCTCCTCTTTGGCCCTTCTTTTTGCCCTTTTGTCTTAGGGAGCTCAGAGGCGTAACTTTCCTTAGGGATTAAGTGGTATAAATTTGCTCGCTCTCCCTCCTTCTAATAACTCGCTGTCTATCCTTATGCACGCAATGTCATAGATTCATGGTAATGATGATTCTGACAATGAAATTTGTCACTGGGATTTATTCTCTTCATTAATATTGAATATCCAAAGATAGAGTAGCTTAGTTCATTAAATCTATACACGTGAATCTGCTCTTTTGAGAGACTGGACTCTTAATAGAAATATACTTAAATGGCCTTGCATTAGGATGAACTACTGCTTCTTTTGAGAGGCTGTAAATGCATTTGGGGCAGCAATGCTTCAAGACTTGACAGTGGATTCTACCACATTCTGATTAAAACAATTGGTCATGGTCAGCTCTTGGGATGTTTTTGGTTTTGATAATAGTCTGAGTGACTTAGTAAACTGCTCAAGGCTACATTTCAGTAAGACTTGAATAATCGTGGCTTGAATTAAGAACTATTAAAGGGTAAGAAGTGACCAAATCCAAATTACATTTATAAAGAGGAAAAGTGAACAGAAGGAAAACGGTTAAAGAGAAAAATAGAGTATGGGAAATATAAGGCAGCCAGTTCCTACTGGGGGAGTTGTAATAGTGAACAAAACATTCATTTTCAACATCTTATTTATTATTTTTATTTTATGTGTATGAGTGTAATGCCTGCATTTAAGTAGGTGCACCCATGCCATGCAGTTACTACAGAGGTCAGAAGAGGGTGTTGGATCCCCTGGAACTGGAGTTACAGTCAGTTGTTAATCATTGTGTGGGTGCTGGGAATCAAACCTGGGTCCTCTGCCTCTCTCCAGCCCCAAGACATTCTTTTAAAAATTGCAAAATTGTATTATAATTATTCCAAAGTAAGAAGAAAAGAGTACGTATCATACCTACCTCTCCATCTGTTTGGCCAGTGCTGGACCAGGGTTTTCGGAATGGTCTGGGTGATTTGAGAAGCCTTGTCTGCATGAAGAGGAAAACTCCTTTCTGTTCTTTTTTTTGGGGGGTGGTACAAAGTAATACAGTGAGGGCCTTCACCACAGCAGCTTTATGTAAATATCTGGCGTCCCAAGTCTCCACTGTGATCAGTGCCCTCCTGGGAATTGCAGCCGGTAGGTTCCTGACTACAGGTTCAGGGCCTGGGAACAGAGCTGACTGGGATTTCCTTTACTTCCTAGGAGCCGAGGTGACCTACATGAACATGAGCGCTTACAACAAGGGGCGGCTACAGTCCTCCTTCTGGATTGTGGACAAGCAGCACGTCTATATCGGCAGTGCTGGCTTGGACTGGCGATCCCTCGGACAGGTAATCTTTCCACTTCCTCTAAATTGTCTGGAAACACCAAAACTTCTGCTCCCAGGAAGCATCAGGCCACCTCCTTGTGGTGGAGGGGACTCAAACCTACAGCGGTTTTTAAATGTGAGGGGACACAGAGGACTGGATTCAGTGTGCTCTCTACCATTGGGCCACATCCCCAACCCCAGTGTTTCTTATGTTTAGCTTTTTGAAGAGGCTTGTTTTTGTTTCGTGTGAAATGACAGGAGAATCATTTCACCAGAGAAATTACAAAGCGGCTATTGATATGAAACTTCAGGAATTCAGTTTCTATGCTGAGGATCTTCAGAACAGGTCTACATGTAGTTTATAGTACCACACATAAGCCTTCAGGGTGATATGACACAGGGACAGGGTAACATAGGAGCTGGGCATAGGACAGTATGATTCAGTACAGTAATCATACAGAGCATTCCTGTAGTAAGTCATAAGATAAAGATGTTATCATCTTACTTTTCACAGCTAATTAGATTCAAATACCTTGAAAACACATTTAGACAGTCTCACAATTTTCCATATATTTGTTCTTGTCAGAGATGATTCATAGAGGATTACAAATCTGCCATGTTTCTATTTGTCTGTGGGAACAGGTAGCCCAGCCAACCCTACTGCAAAGCCCATATGTGCTGTTTTAGCTGAGGTCCTGACACTGAGCCCACTGAATTCAGGAGTGAGTTGCACCTGCACTTCACTAGGGAAGTAGGGAAGACAGTTTCAGGGATCCCATCTGTGCTGGACAGCTTTAGTGTCACCTTGACACACCTGGGCTGAGGGAGCCTCAACTGGGGAATTGGCTCCATTGGACTAGCCTGTGGCCACATCTGTGGAGTATTGTCTTGATTGTTGAGCAATGTGGGAGGGCCTAGCCCACTATGTGTGGTGCCACCCTGAGCAGGTTGTTGCGTACAGTATAAGAGGGCATGCTGGGCATGAGCCAGAGGGAGCAAGCCAGTAAGCAGCATTCCTCCATGGCCTGTGCTTCAGCTCCTGCCTCGAGGTTCCTGTTCTGAGTTCCTGCCTTGGGCTCCCTGAGTGATGAACTACGACCCAGGAGATGTAAGATGAATAAACCCTTTCCTCCCCAAGTTGGTGTCAGTCAGAGTCTTTTGTCACAGCAATGGAAGACAAACTAGAACGCTAAGGATCTCTTTACCCCGCAGAGAAGGCTGTTGGAAAAGGACAGCAGGACATCCTATCCGTACTGCCAGCTTTGTGCTGGGAACTTTTCCCTCTCTGACTGCACTTGCTCCACGTCCTTCTTTAACTCCTGCCCTGCCTGCTCACTCATTCCCTCTGCTTTCCCTACTTTATGGTAAACATGCCCAGGTATTGAAGAAATAAACAGCAAACTATACATCAGCAGTTCATCTATTTTCCTCTGCACTGGGATGGAATACATCAATAGGAAAACTTACCAAGTGTTCTTTCTAGTTACAGTTTTAAAGGATGAAATAGCCCATGGTCTAGGACTCTTGATGTGGGTGTAACAGTCTCCCAACCCAGCTACAAAAGGAGACCACTAAGAGAAAACTCCATGGCTTTCTAGAGACAAAGACACCATCAACTATTAGAAAACATTGCTTATTTTATATCTATTCAGGAAATTTAAAATGTGCTATCTATAGATTTTAAAATTATTTTAGGTAGGCTGAAGCCAGAGGATGTATGTGTTGATGGGAAATATTTCACCCATCAATAATTTCAAGCCATATGCTATTCCTTATATGGACTTTTGTAGAATACATATTCCTCTGCTGGTTGTAAATATAATAGTAAGTTAAACTCCTTGTAGATCAGAAAATTCTTTGAGGGGCTGGAGAGATGGCTCAGCCAATTAGAGCACCAACTGCTCTTGCAGAGGACCGGGTTCCATTCCCAGCACCCATGTGGCTGCTAAGAACCATCTTTAAGCCGGGAGTGGTGGTGCATGCCTTTAATCCCAGCACTTGGGAGGCAGAGGCAGGTGGATCTCTGTGAGTTCAAGGCCAGCCTGGTCTACAGAGTGAGTTCCAGGCCAGCTGGCAGTATAGGAAGACCTTGCCTCAAAAAGACAAAAAAAGAAAAAGAAAGAAAAGAAAATTCTTTGCAAAAGGCTTCTATATATGTGTCAAATGTTTTATGGATGGTTTTGAAAGATATTTATTTATTTATTTATTTATTTATTTATTTATTTATTTATTTATTTTTGGTCTTTTTGAGTCAGGGTCTCCCTTTAGTCCCAGCTGGCCTGGAGCTCACTATGTAGACCAGGCTGGCCTTGAANTATTTATTTATTTATTTATTTATTTATTTATTTATTTTTGGTCTTTTTGAGTCAGGGTCTCCCTTTAGTCCCAGCTGGCCTGGAGCTCACTATGTAGACCAGGCTGGCCTTGAACTCACAGAGATTCACCTGCCTCTGCCTCCTGGGTGCTGGGATTAAAGGCATGCGCCACCATGCCCAGCTTAAAATTTTTTATTTTTAATTATGTGCATGGGTGTGTTTGTGTAGGGGTATGTATACATGAGTTCAGTTGCCCGTGGAGGCCACAGGCATCTGATCCCCCTGAGCTGGAGGTATAGGCAGATTCAAGCTGCTCTATATGGGTGTTAGTAACCCAACTTTGGACCTCTGTAAGAACAGTATGTACTCTTAACCACTGAGCTCTCTCCAGTCCCTACAAATATGTTACTTGTTGTGACAACCTTCCTAGGTATTATTTCTAGTGTCCTTGTAAAGTAATCCTAGAAAAAGAAAACAGACACATCTCATTGCTGCCCTTGGTGTGCTTTAACTATAACTGTGTACTAGGATATACTATAACCTGTGTATGGATGAAGCACTAGAGATGATTCTCAGTCTTAGCAACCTTAGCCAAATTTGTCTTTCATTTCATTCTTAGCAATTTGAGACTCCCATATAAATCAACCCAAAGTAACACATTCTTCATTTTTCTGATGCTAAACAAAACCACCTTTTTCTGTTTTGTTGTTTTTTGAGACAGGATCTCCCTGTAGCCCCAGCTGGCCTGAAACTTGCTATGTAGACCAGGCTGGCCTCCATCTCACAGAGATCTGCCTTCTCCTTCCTCTGGAGTGCTGGGATTCATGTGTGTACCACCACACCTAGCCCTACACCAAACTCTAAAAATTTCAAGTAAATCTTGTTCCTGTTCCCTTAGAAATCTTCCCTGTTTCTTAGAGGAAATTGCACTCTTTTGATGGGGTATAGAGGAGATAGAATCTAGGAAGCAGGCAGGGTTTAAACTTCTGTGACATGAACGTTTACCATCCTGACGGTGAAGGGGAAATTGGGGTCCTTATCTTTTTAATAAAAGAATTTAAGAATCCACTCAAATGGAAGATTAATAGAGTTTAAAAGAAAGGTCCTAAGGACAGGCAAGCTATAAATCTCAGCAGCTGCCTGAGGAGATGGTGGGAAAAAAAGAAAAGAAAAAGCCATGTGGTTTTAAGTAAGCTTGGAGATCAGATTTGGGGTGGGGAGGGAAGAAAAAGAAACCCAAAGTTGGGGAAGCCCAGAATGTTTGGGAAAGTATGCTTAGAAAAGAGATAGAAAGTGTTAGTAAGAAGTTCTCAAAGCCAAGAGAAAGGCCAAATCAGTCCGAATTGAAAGTAAACAAAGGCAGGTTTCACTCCAGGGAAATGCACTCGGGCGAATCCAGTGGCCTTTGGGGGTGAAAGACAAAGGGAAAGCATGCATCTGGGGTGTATTAAGGATCTCTGTAGGGCAGGGCAGGGGAGGGGAGATGGTGGTGTGTTTGAATCTGGCCAGTTCGGCTAAGTCAGGGCCCCAAAGGTGGGTCTCAGGTCCCGTGGTCTCTTGGGAATCTGGAGCTAGGTGTAGGCTTGGTCTGGTGATTTGCACGGCCCTTCTTCCTGCACTTTTGCAAACCCAGGCTCCTGACTGGAAAAGGAAAAAGGGGACCTTCTGGTCGATGCTATCTTGGCTTTGCGTCCATGTATTAGTCAGGGTTCTCTAAAGAAACAGAAGTAACAGGACAAATATATATAGCTATATACAATTTATTGATTTGCTCACGTGACAGAGTTCAAGGAGTCCAACAGTAGCTGCACACACTGGAAAGGCGAGAGATCCAGGGACTGCTCAGTCCGCAAGGCTGAATGTCTCAGTAGTCCCACTAGTGCTGAAGGCCCGATGGATTCCAGGCGATCTGCCGGTCTCAGTACAACGCTGGGATCCGAAGGGTTGATCACAGCAGCAAGCAAACCACCAGATGAGAGAGGCAAGGCTCAGGAGAGAAAAGGGACCAGCTCCTTCTGCCGTGGCCTTTTATAACTGCTGCCGGCAGAAGGTAACGCCCACATTTGGGGGGCCATCCGTTGAGGAAGTCCAACCTGAAACCCTTTTTTCTTTTTTTTCCTTAGTCCAGTCAAGTTGACACCACAGGATTAACCACACAAGTCCACCCTTGTCAACTTGACACCCAATAAATAGCCTCTGCTTAAATTTCAATTGCAAATGATGGCAGGGTCATAATTCCACCTAACTGTTATAAGTTCTCATGGGCAATAGCAAAGCATTATCTTAGAGTAGGTGGTAATTCCTTGAGAACGACTTAGTCTTCAGTATTAATAACCTAATATGACAACACTTAACACATATCTCAGTTGCACATCAAAAGGGAACAACACAAGTATCCACTAAGGTACATTAAAATATATATATACATAACAAGCACTTCTTTACCAAAGGACAAAGTTAATATCTATTATAATCCACGTTCTGCAACTGGTCCCGTGGCCTCAGTTGATATTTATGACTACTTTCTTCTACTACCCTTTCTGTATTCCTCCACCATCAGCAAGCACCTTGCAGGTCTTGGCTCTTTCCCTGGAGACCCATACCTTCATCCCTGAAGGTTCTGGACATTTATTGTCCTTCTGGTTTGGTTGTTGGAGTTTCCCATTGACCTTAATCAATAGACATGGTAGCACCAGAAGGACGCCCTACAGCATCTCCGGCCTTCCAGAATAATCTTCCTTGCCCCTTTGTGGAGAAAAAGTCAATTTCCCCCTGGTAGTCTGGATCAATCACTCCTCCTACTACTTATTCCTTCCTTAGCCTGTTGGCTTAAAGGCAGTAGAGCCCGAAGTGGCCAGGGGGAAGTCTTATCTTCCATTCAATGGAACAATTTGTGTATCTCCTGGCAAAAGGACTGCCCCCATTGAAGCCAAAACATCTAGACCAGCAGAACGCAAGGTCATGGTACAGGAAGCAAAAATTTTCCTACTAGTCACTAGGGGTGATAGTGAGTGGAATACTCCCACTTCCACCCCTTGTTCCTGGACCATGAATTCTGGCTATAGAGAAACAGTACCATATAGTGGACGCTGATCAAGCATATACTCCTTGCGAGAACCTTGCCCCAGCCCTCCAGGTATTGCTACCTAATTGGCATCTGTACTGTGTCTTCAAGAGGCCATCCATCATTCTATCAAGCCAGCTGCTTCTGGGTGGGTGGGAAACATGGTAAGACCAGTGGATACCATGACCATGGGCCCACAGTCCGCCTTTTGGCTGTGAAGTGAGTTCCTTGTCAGAAGCGAATGCTGTGAGGAATACCATGGTGTGATAAGGCATTCGTAGTCCCTGGATGGTAGTTTTTGGCAGAAGCATTACATGCAGGAAAGGCAAATCCATAACCAGAAATAATATCTTTCCTGTAAAGACAAAACGCTTCCCCTCCATGATGGAAGTTTTCCAATGTAGTCAACCTGCCCCCAGGTTCTGGCTGGTCACCCCAGGAATAGCACAGTAGGGGGGCTCAATGTTGGTCTCTGTTTGGCAAATCTGGCACTCGGCACAGTTGTAGCCAGATCAGCCTTGGTGAGTGGAAGTCCATGCTGCGAGCCCATGCATAGACCTCCATCTCTGCACCATGACCACTTTGTTCATGGGCCATTGGCAACAACAGGATAGCAGGGAGAAAGAGGCGGACTATCCACAGAACGAGTCATCAAATCTACTTGATTATTAAACACATCCTCTGCTGAGATCACCTTTTGATGAGCATTTACATGAGACACAAGTATCTCACATCCTTTGACCATTCAGAGAGCTCTATCCACATACTTCTCCCCAAATGTCTTTCTCACCAATTTTCCAGTCATGCTCCTTCCAAGTCCCTCAATCCATCCAAACCATTGCTACAGCCCATGAAATCAGTATATAAAATGAACACGATGCTAAAATTCAAACAAGATACTGGCAAATCACATACAGAACCCCCATCAAGAAGATCACCATCATGACCAAGTTGGATTCATACCAGAATGCAGGGATGGTTCAACATACAAAAATCAATAAACATCATCAAACACATAAATGGGAATGAAAGAAAAAAACCACCCATCATCTCAATTGATGCTGAAAAAGCCTTTGACAAAATCCACATCCCTTCATGCTTAAAGTCCTAGAAGAATTGGATTGAAGGATCATTCCTCATGTAATCAAACCATATACAGGAAACCCAGAGCCAATATCATCCTAATTGGGGAAATGACAGAAACATTCCTTTAAAGGTAGGAACTCGCAAGGCTGCCCCATCACCACTCTCTTCAATATAGTGCTTGAAACACTGCTAGAGCAATAAGGCAAGAAAAGGAAATTAAAGGAGTACTAATGGAAAAGAGAGGAATCAAACTATCCCTTTTTGCTGATGATATGATGTTTACTTAAGGATGCTAAAAACTCCACCAGAAAACTCCTAGAACGATTAACAGCTTCAGCAAAGTGGCAGAATACAAATTAACCTAAAAAAAAAATCAATGGCCTTTCTTTACACCAAACAAGCAACTGGAGAAAGAATTCAAAGAGACCTCCCACTCACAATAGCCCTCAAAAAAAAAAAAAAAAAAACCTAACCAAAGACACCAAAGATCTTTACAACAAAAATTAAACCTTTAAAGAAAGAAAAATTGAAGAAGACATCAGAAATGGAAACCTCCCAAGCTCATGGATGGGAAAATTAACATGTAAAAATGTCCATCACCCAAACTCTTGTATAGATTAATGCAATCCCAAACAAAATCCCTAAAGTTTCTTCACAGGCTTGGAAAAAAAAAATCTTAAATTCATTTGGAAAAACAAAGAACCCCGAATAGCCAAAACAACCCTGAGTGAAAAGAGCTACACAGGGGGGATCTCTATACCAGACTTCAAACTATACTACAGGGCTATAGTCATAAAAACAGCCTGGTACTGGCACAAAAACAGACCTGTTGACCAATGGAACAAAACCAAGATCAAACTGAGCACATACAATTTCAGCTATCTATATTTGACAGGGGGGCAAGAAGCCACAAGGGAGAAAAGACAGCATCTCAGCAAGTGGTGTTGGCAAACTGGATCACCACTTGTAAAAGAATGAAATTAAACCCCTACCTCTCCCCTGTACAAAAGTCAACCCCAGATGGATAAAGACCTCAATGTGAAACCCCAAACTCTGAAGGCATAAAAAAAAATTGGCAGCAACTACAAGAACATAGCATAGGAAAAGACTTCCTAAATCAGACAGCAGCTGTCCAAGAATTAAAGTCGACAGTTGACAAAGGGGTCCTCATTAAACTCAAAGCTCTGTACATCAAAAGAAACAATCAAGGAAGTGAAGAGAAATCCCACAGAGTGGGAGGAAACCTTCACCACAGAAACTTCTGACAAAGCATTGATTTCCAGAATATATAAGCTACTGAAAAAAACAAAAGAGCGTGATTGGGTGAATGGTGAACACAACAATATAGCCGGGCCTCATTTGTCAACTTGATTGAACATACAAGCCCCCCCTGCTGGATGTGGACTCAAGGCGCCTGTGGCTTTGGCACAACTGCTTGCAAATGAAGGATGCTTGTACTCATAAATTATCACTTAGCTAAAAATATGGAAAAAAAAAACTGAGGAGAAAGATGCAGGACAGTTATGGCAGAATGCATTATCTGGGGATGGGGTGGGGGGGGTGAGGGGAAGGAAGGGAAATATGCCTGAACTGAATTGGAAAATATGTATGAAAACACAAAGCATCAATAAAAAATAATAAAATAAAGTAAATAAACCAGATAAAAAAAAAAAAAAAAAAACAAAAGAAAGAAAGCAAAGGACCCACTCAATAGTATAGAGCAAAGAACTGAACAAGACTTCACAAAGTGTAGGAATTAGAGATGGCTGAGAACACCTTAAGAAGTGTTCAACATCACTAATCATTAAGGAAATGCAAATCAAAACCCCTTTAAGATATCATCTACTCCAAAAGACGGCTGGATCAAGAAAACAAATGATACCAAGTGCTGGAGGGGGGTTGTGGGAGAAAGGGGAATCCACTGCTGGTGGGAACTGTAAAATTGTACAGCCACTATGGAAAGCAGTGTGAGACCTTGGAGACGGAAGAACTGCCACGCAACCCAGCTATACCACTTCTGGGCATGTACCCTGCAAGTCTCACCCCACCGCAGAGATACATGCACAGCCATGTTTATTCACCTCTCCACAATAGCAAGGAGCTGGAACCAACCCAAATGCCCTCAACTGTGAGTGGGATAAAGAAATGTGGACATCTACACGATGGAGTTCTATACAGCAGTAAAAAAAAGATGAATCATGAGCTTTACAGGAAATGGCTGGAGCTAGAGGACATATGCTGAGTGAAGTAACACAGTCCCAGAAAAAACAACGATGAATGTATCCCTCTTTGTGATGCTAGTGCCAATTACCTAGTTGTATTTCTTGTGCATGGCCCCTTGAGCTTTGGTCCAAAGCAGTTGGAAGTGATCCATATTGAGAACAACAACAACACAACAAAACAACAACAACAACAACAGCAGAAAGGACTGCATCAAAGAAACTGACACGAAACAGTGACCTTCTGCTCAAAACAGTCAACTTCCACATGGAGAATATTGAGAAAGACTGAGAAACAGATGGAAAGCATGTTTGGCAGAATGCATAAGCTCTGGTGGGGTGGGGGGACGAGGGGGGACACAGGTCTAGATTTGATAAAAAAAAAATATATATATATATAAATAAATAAATAAATTACACTAGTGGGGGGGTGAACAATTCTTACATTACTTTGTTGGAGTAAGAAAAATAGCAGGGCTGGAGAGATGGTTTAGCAGTTAAGAGCATTGGCTGCTCTTGCAGAGAATCCCAGCACCCATATGGCAGCTAACAACCATCTGTAACTCCAGTTCCAGGGGATCTGATGCCTTCTTCTGACCTTTGTGGGCATTGTATGACATGGGTGCAGTTACACACATGCAGGCAATACACACATACACATAAAATAAAAATAATAAATAATAAATAGAAAAAAAGGAAAAATTAGCAATACAATTCTTCCAGAAACCTGTTCATCTCCTTCCAGTAAGAAGCCTGTGGCAATGTGGTGGGCACTGAAAGACTGCTAATAACTCTTGCTCACTCCTTGAAGCTTTGCAAACTCACTTCTTCTCTGGATTGGATTTCAGAGAGCAGGAGGCCTGGCGTGTGCTTTCTTCAGTATTCCACACCTCCCGTGGATCCATCTGAGCTCCCTCAGAATTCCTGCTCACAGAATTCCTGTGGGAAGAAAGGGAACACCTCCACATACTTCCCACCTAAGGGGCACCTCAAAACACTGGAGGAAATGAAAACCAAAGCACTAACAAAGCAAACAAAAGACTAACCAGTGTGGGAAGCTGAAAGGCAAGCGCACAGCAGTCTTCAGATCCCGGGGCTCTGGGGGCGGGACGCTGAAATAAGAGAGGCACTGGGAAGGCAAATATGAAAATCATGTCTTTAGAAAAAGTTAAGCTTACAATCTTTGAACAAACCCTCTTGAGCTAAGAGTTGAAAGGTGGAATTCAATAGGTCCATTGATATCAAAAACCTGGCAACTCTTGGAAAGGGAAGGTATTTAAATAGTGTTAAGTAATTGGGACAAACAAGAATAGGTCTATTTAAACTCAGAACATGTTCACATTTTCATCTTAGCTACCTTTATTGTGAAAAGAATTATAAAATCCATATGAAGATAAGTCAGCTCTTCTGCAGGAGAGTGTGAGGACAGTAAAAGTGGCACCTCAGTGAGAACAATCCAGAAGCTTAGCAACTTGCCCAAGATAGCCAGGGGAACAGCCTGGAGAGCAACCTGCCCAGCCCAAAATCTGCATGATGCCTGGGACCTCAAGCATTCAATCTTGGAACCGGAAATTAATCTGAGACCAACAAGTGCAGTGTTTTCCGCTGTGTATTTTATGACAGGTCATCTCAGGGACATGTTCTTGGTCATTACCTGGAAAAAGGACTCTGCTGCCTAAGATTGAGAAACCACAGGTTTAGTTGAAATGAGCCCTTCACTGTGGGATTCCACAGAGCCTTCAGTATGCTACGAGTCTCTAAGAGGGTGCGATATTCATCAAACCTGGCTGACTATGAAATACTTTCCTTGATTAATTTTATAGGTCTTTAAAGCTTAAATGCTAGTCAAAGTTCACACATTGGAAGGCTAAGGTAAGACCTGACTCAGAAGGCTGGGGCTCACTCTCCTACATGCAGTCTGACCTCTGTCACTCCAGCAGTTTCATATCCACGGATAAAAATTGTCCACTTCCCTATTGGTCACATAGAGATTTTTCTCCTCATTGTTCTACAAGCAACACAGCATAATAACAGCTACTTACACAGCATTTATAATGCATTGGGAATGATTAGTAATTTAGAGATGATTTACAGTGGATAGACTTGTGCAAACACTAGGGCATTTTTTGTTACAGACATGAGACTCTGTAGACTTTGGTATCCACTAGGATATGCTTCTCTTATTGGTTCTGTTTCTCTGGAGAACCCTGACCGATACAGGTGGGAACTATAAGAGCTGGGATAAAGATGCAACGGGGTACCTCGCACCATGGTATCACAGTGACCAATGGACTGTGAGGCAGGAACCAGAGGGAGCAGGTGGCACTATGCCTAGCACCTAGAGCTGTGCTACCAAGAGGAGGGCGGCACTATCAACAGAGTATCTGTCACCGGAATAGTGGCTCTGATGCTCGTTGGGCTGCAGGAGAAACAGTAAATAATAATTTTTAAAAAAGGACTGATACGGTTGTGTATAGCTGAGCACCTGAACAACAACGGCCCTATGGAACCCAAAGCAGCTGATTTTATCACAGCTGGGGCACTGACCTGAGTGACTCACAGTCCCCATGGAGACTTGTCACTTCTTTGAGGCAAGGTGTGAATATGTGGAGCACAGAGGACAGAAGCAACCACAAGAGTGGCTCCTCAGAATGCCGGCCACCTTTTTGTTTTCTTTTGAGACACGGTCTCTTGCTTTGACTTGGAGTTTGCCTATTCAGCTAGACTGACTGGCCAGCGAGCCCCAGAGAGTGTCTGGTTTCTGCCTGCTCAGCACTGGGGTTACAAGACACAAGTTTTGTGTCTCCAAGCCTGGCTTTTTAAAAAGTGGGTTCTGGGAATTCAAGTTCAGATCCTCAGTGCTAGAACAGTAAGCACATTATTGTCTGAGCCGTCTCTCTAAGTGCTTGATGTTTTCTTCTAGTCCCCATTTCTTTCAGTTCAAAGTCGGAGGCAGAGCTATGAAGCTGAAGTGTGTGCAGTGGGAATCTCGTGGGTGCAGCCTGCTCTGGTTTTCCTGTTCAGTGCTAGCAGTGAGCTGATGTTTTCCCCAAATTTACCAGCTTCCAAAGGCATGCTTAAGCTCCCGAGGGAGTGGTGCACTGGTGCTGCAGGTAACTAGTTATTAGAGCCAAAGTGTAAATGAATAGGCAATTAAATGCAAATACAACAGGGAATAATTAATACTCATTAGAAAACATGTAACAAAGGAAAACAAATGTTTAGTTTTTTTATTGGTTTAAAAGATTACCTCTGCAGCTCAGAAGGGTCATTTTTCTTTGCATATGCATCTTAAAATAAATGAGGGGATGGTTTTAATAAAATATATGTAACAACGAATGGTATCCCCCATCAGTGGATGCTGGCACCAAGTACTTAGTTGTATGGCAAACACATGGCCGATACAGTATGGTGAGGACTGACACCCCAGGTGGATGACTGTGACCTACCGAAGGCAGGGCGTTAACTTACCATAGAGCTTTATCTGATAGTAACAAAGGCAGGGCCTAGGTGACTAACCAAAGTGAAAGAAATCTGGAAGATAGCACTAAAACCATGGTTTTTAGAAACAAGACTCGGGATTTCAGCAGGTGAGTCAGACTGGTGCTCACAAGAGGAAGTGGAATGGAAGTGAGCACAGCATAAGAAGGGAATGGTTTCAAGCTGGGGCTCTAGGTGTGGAGCTTGTAGCATGTCATATATGCTTTCTCCACTTGGTCCTAAGTTGGAGGCAAAGACAAAAGTGAAGGAAACTGGAAGTTGCTGATCAAGCCCTGGCCACTAGGGACGATTGTTAAAGGGTCATTGTTGTCTCCCGGCATTGACTGTTCCAGACCCCTGGCTGGCTGCTGCAGGCTATAGGTGGGAGATCCACTTTTATGTGTGGTCTGGGTATTTCCCAGCTGGACATTCATTCTCAGGGCACATTTTAATCCCCCACTTTATGCACAGCCTGTCCACAAGTTGGTTTTCCAATCCCTGTTTTGTGTCTGTGAACCCAAGCTGAGAATCATGTTAGATATTGCCTGAATATAGTTAATGACATGAAGCTCCAGTACCCACTTCAGCATCTGGCACATACTGGTTGTTAAAAATCATGATTGAGGGCTGGAGAGATGGCCTAGAGGTTAAGAGCACCGACTGCTCTTGCAGAGGACCCAGGTTCGATCCCCAGCACTCACATGGCGGCTGAAAACCATCTTTAACTCCAATTCCAGGGGAGTCTGATGCCCTCTTCTGACCTCTGTGGCATTGCATGACATGGGTGCACAAACCTGCATGCAGACAGTACATTCATACACATATGAAAATAAATTTAAAAAAATTTTTAAAGAATCGTGATTGAATGCACACATGAAAAAACAAAGTAGAATGTCTTTAACCATCAAGTAAGTCTGACAACTGTATCATGGAAGAACTAGAATTAAAGCTTGGAATTTACAGGAGAAAAGATCCCCATTAATAGAAGCAAGAGTCTTATGCCGGGCGTGGTGGCGCACGCCTTTAATCCTAGCACTTGGGAGGCAGAGGCAGGTGGATCTTTGTGAGTTCAAGGCCAGCCTGGTCTACAGAGTGAGTTCCAGGACAGCTGGGACTACAGGGAGACCCTGTCTCAAAAAGACAAAAAAATAAATAAATAAAAATAAATAGAAGCAAGAGTCTTGTGACTCCTCAAAGCTGTCTAGCAATGGTCAGGCCGGCCTGTGGGGAGTCAGTTCCTAGATGGTCACTTCCCTCGGATTCATCAGAGGGCTTGGAAATCCTCCAACACGCCTGGGCTCTTGATTAGAAGAAAGACAACGGGCTGGAAAGATGGCTCAGTGGTTAAGAGTGCTGACTGCTCTTGCAGAGGACCCAGGTTCCAATCCCAGCACCCATGTGGTAGCTAAGAACCGTCTGTAAACCTGGCATGGTGGCTGACACCTTTTATACTAGCACTCGGGAGGCAGAGGCAGGCAGATCTCTGTGAGTTCAAGGCCTACAGAGTGAGTTCCAGGACAGCTGGAGCTATAGGGAGACCCTGTCTCAAAAAAAAAAAAGAAAAGATAACAAAAATGCAAGTAGCCATGGTTCCTTCATCAAAGCTTTACCTTCTAAGCTCAATAAATAAATATGAGTTTATGTCATCATTATCATCTGAATTTTACCCTCAGAAGCCTGTGGAGTAAATTGATCTTCTAAATAAGACATAATTTTTTTCATTTATTTATTTTATTAATTTATGGTACTAGAGATTTATACTAGGGCCACCCATAGGCCAGACATATGTTCTGCCACTGAGCTAAACCTGAGGCTGCATGAAAAAGATTAATGACAATATGCAAAGTTAACGATTTATAGTTTTATATGAGAACTTTTTTTAGAAATTTCCCATAAGCACCAACTTGCTTAATTTTCACAGCAGCTCTATGGGATCCATAGAACCTAGTGTAAAATCCTCATTTTATGGAATAGGAGACCAGAATTATTCTGTCTGCTAACTGTACATCTTTTTGGAGTTGTATTTAGGACCTAAATCAAGATCTGTTTATTAATATTTTTTTTTTGTCTTTTTGAGTCAGGGTCTCCCTGTAGCCCCAGCTGTCCTGGAACTCACTCTGTAGACCAGGCTGGCCTTGAAAGACTCATAGAGATCTGCCTGCCTCTGCCTCAGCCTTCAGAGTGCTGGGATTAAAGATGTGCACCACTACGCCTGGCTAAGATCTGTTTATTCTTAGGCTCACCATGGGTCTGATTTAATTTCTGAGCTCATGGTTCACAACTCAGAGAATAAACACTGAGCTCAGGCAGATAAGAGCTGGGGGGGGGGGCGTGACTGAGCACCGCTGAAATCAACATGTGAATTCTAGGTTCCAGAGTCTGTGAAGTAAGGATTACAAGTACTCAGGTATCAGAGCCAGCACCCTGACTCTTGCCCTTCAGCTCTGAGACTCCCTCCTTAGGAAAGAGGAAATGTCATTCCTATTCAGGACAAAGAAAAATAACCTCAACATTTTAGAGAGTGTTCAAGTCTAAACAACTTGAGATCTTAGTTTGCAGAGCAGTGAGTTCTCGGTAGTGCTGGACGGTACCATCATGTTTGTTATAATCCACTAGCATAGGTCAGCAAGGATATGGGATACCTCCGTTCATGCCCTGGGCCATGAACATGAACCTTGTACAGAATTTAAATTTAGTTTGTAGATATAAATGCAAAGAAATAAGGGCTGGAAGTATAAGGCCAGGGCAGACTGACGTTAGCCTACGCAGGCTGTGCGTCAGGTGAAATGAACTTCATCCTATGTCACCTAATGTAGCTTATCTTCTTTTTCCAACATGATTTTAGAATCCACTTACCTTCTTTACCAATATGTTTTCAAAATCCACTGGGTATTTCTCCGCTCACAGCCCCTCTAAATTCAGCAAAGTCTTAAGGACTCAGCCACATGTGACCAGTGACAATCTCTGTCCCTCTGTCATCCTAGAGTCCAAAGCCAGCCTTGGGCCCTAGGCATAGGACTTTACCCTACTGTGTTACATCCCAGCCCTTGAGGGGCCCACTCTCTGTTCCTCTAACTTCCCACTAGTCACATTTATATTGATTACGCCTGGGAATCCCAGCATTTGTGGAGGTGGAGCACAGGAGAGTCAGAAGTTCAAGTTCATTGTCAGCTACATAGGGAGTTCAAGCTAGCTTGGCCCTAATTATGTATAATTATAATTTAAATAACAAAAATGTGATGGCTGGCGCTCTAGTTGCATAATTCTTTTTTCCTATTAAAAAAAATCTATTTTTTGGTATTTTTGAGAGCAGTGGTCTTCCCTTTGTCCCAGTCGGCCCTGGACGATCGCACCTCTGTAGGCCAGGCTGGCCTGAACTCGCAGAGATCTGCATTCGGCTATGCCTCCCAATTGCTGGGATAAAAGGTTGTTCCACCATGCATGGCAAAAATATTAGTAGTTTTTTTTTTTTTTTTTTTGAGACAGGTTCCCATTAGCCTCCAGCTGTCCTGGAACTCACTCTGGACCAGTAGCCTTGAACTCAACAGAGATCGCCTGCCTCCAGTGCTAGTAGAATAAAGGGTGCAGCCACCACACCGGTTAGACGAGTTCTTAGCTACCACATGGTGCTGGGATTGGAACCTGGTCCTCTGCAAGAAGGGCACTCTTAACCATGAGCCATCTTCCAGCCCCTTACCCACAACACAAACCCACATTACTTTATTTTATTAACCAAGAACATACAAGCAGGTGGTTGGCAGCACGCCTTTAATTCAAGCATTGCTGGAGGCAGCCGGCAGGGCGATTTCTTTGCTGCGTCTACAGAGTGAGTTCCGGGACAGTGGGGGTACAGGGAGACCAATCTCAGTAAAAACCCACAACCCAACAACAACAACACAACAACAAATACAAGATGACATTACAAATCAAATCTAGACCTTGGGTTCCGCGTGGCACTCTCCCTCTTTACCCCACCAGGCTCCCTGCATTCTGCCCAAACATGTTTTCATTTTTTTCTCAGTCTTTTTAAACTTCTCGATGTTAGCAACGTGACTGTTATATAGCAGACGGCACACATTTCAGTCATTCTTCCGACGTAATTTTTCTGTTGTTCGTTACAATGTGCAAACTCCACATCCTGGACCAAAAGCTCCAAGGGAGCCTGCAAATAGGAAATACTTTTACAACTAGGTTACTTGGTGCTAGCATCCCACAAATGAGAGATACCATAAGTCATTTGTTTATGGATCCGGTGTTACTCAATTTAAAATATAATATCTTTAGTTCCATCCATTTACCTGCAAAGTTCATGATGCCATCGTTCTTTACAGCTGCATAGAACTCCTTTGTAGATGTATCCAAATATTTTCTCTAATCACTCTCAGTTGAGGGGCACTTGTGTTCCAGCTCTTTGCTATTGTTTGATAGAGAGCGCAGTAAAAAATGGCGGTGCATGGTCTTCGGGTAAGATGAGTTGTGGCTATATTACCCGGAGTGTTATGGTTGGGATATACTTTCTCCCAGACACTTTGGAGCAGATGGTTCTCAATGCCAGTTAGAGCCAACCTGGTTCTAATAAGGAGCCCCTCGGACAGCTAAGAACCTCGTTAGACCCGTCTTAACAAAACTAAACTGGGCCTGAGCAGGATGGCCTAGAGTGCTTAAGAGCACCAACCGCTCTTTACAGAGGACCCTAGGTCGATCCCCAGCACCCACAAAAAAAAAAAAAAAAAACCATCTGAAACTCCAATCAAGGAGAACTCCCAGTTCAGGGAATCCGACACTCTTCTGACCTCCGGGGCAATGCCCGACACGGGTGTCACAAACCTACATGCAGACAATACCATTTATCACACAAACCTAAATAAAATAAATTAAATAAAAAAATTCTAAAAAACAAAAAACAAAAACAAAACACAACAAAACAAAACAGTTGGTGTTGAGAGAGGGTCAGTGATTAACAGCAGTAGCTGGTCTTTGACTCCCAGCACCCATGTCCAGTGTGATGGCCTAACAACTGTCCGTAACTACAGTTTCAGGGAAATCCACCATCTTCTGTTTTCAGTGGGCAAGGCAGGACATGGGTGCACGTATTGTACAGCAGATATAACAATCTTAATACAGGTGAAGCCAAAAATAAATGAAAGTTTACACGGCCAGGCGTTGGGGCCACCGCCTTTAATACCGAGCACGCAGGAGGCAGCGACCGGAGGATCTTGTTGAGTTCAAGGCAAGCCTGGTCTCCGAGTGATGGTTCCAGGACACTGGGCGCATAGGCTCACAGGGCAGGACCCTTTGTCCACGAAAAGATCCCAAAAAAAAAATAAAAACAAAAAACAAAAAACCGTGAGCTGAGTGTAAACACACACACACACAAAAAAAAAAAAAAAAAATACATAAAAATAATAAATTAAAAACAAATTAATTAAAAAATCGGAGTAAGGAATAGGCAGTGGAGATGGGGCATGATGGTGGTCTGGAGAGAGGGCTTGTGGCTAAGCAGTAGGACCTGCAGTAGGACCTGGGTTCCATTTTCAGCACCATCTCGTTTAACGCCGTTTGCAGGGAGCGATCTGATGCCTTCTTGGACAGTCGAGCGGCACCGTAATCAACCTGTGCAGCAGGCAAAACTCTATACCACATAAAAATTAAAATAGCGTGGAGAACGAAAGATACCCGACAGGACATATGCATCCACACACACAGCACATGTGTGCATGAACCGATAAGAACATAACACCCAAACAGAAACATACTGAGTTACCTAGGCCACAGTTCCCTGTTACCCAGCTCAAAAGTTTCTTTTTTTTTTTAAACTTTTAAAATTATTTATTTATTTCTGTATGTGTCTGAATGTAATGTCTGCACTGCAAGTTTGTGCACCTGTGTTAGTTATGCAATGCTGCGGGCGAGGTCAGAAGACGGTCTGGATTTCCCCTGAATGCACTCCTCTGTGATCGAGTTTCAGACGGTTCTCGGGCATCCCCATGTGGTGCTGGGGATCGAACCGGGGTCCTCTGCGAGAGCGGTCGGTGCTCTCAAACGCTAGGCAATCTCGCCAGCCTCAAAGTTTCTTTTTTATTACATATTTTACTTATCTTTTAAAAAATTCTTTTAAATTTGCGTGATGTGTATGCAGTGTACTGTATGCATGTTCGATTGGTTGTACCCGTTGTGCAATTCTGTGAAGGTCAGAAGAGGTGTTGGCTTCCCCTGACGGAGTTAAAGAGGTTATAAGGGGGCGGGAGAGAGGGCCTAGCAGTTAAAAGCGCCAACCGATCTTACGGAGGAACCGGGTCGATCTTCTTCCCGTTACTCAATCAGGGCGGGGACAAACCGTTGCTTTAACTCCAGTTCCGGGGAATTCGACACCCTCTTCTGACCTCTGCGGCATTGCACGGACACGGGTGCACAGACCCTACATGCAGACAGTACAGTTCATAAAAGAAAGGAAAAATAATAAAATTAAAAAAATAAGAAAGATGCGTTATTACCACCATTGTGGGGCGGGAAGTGATACCTGCGTCCTCTTGTAAGACAGTAGTCAGTGCCCTTAACACTGAGCCACCTCTACAGCTCTTATCTTTTTATGTGTATGAGTATACTGCCTGCATGTATTTAAATGCACAGCATGTATTCAATGCGTGTGATAGAAGGCCAGATGACTTTGTTGGATCCCTGGAACTGGATTACAGATGGTGTTAGCCACCATCTGGTTCTGGTGCTGGGAAATTGAACGTGGTTTCTCGTAATGCACAGCCAGTGCTCATAACCACAGGGCCCAAACCTTCTTCCAGTTGTCTTTTCTTTTTTTCTTTGTTATATGTAGACACGGCATTGGTCTGGAAGTCGTTTCTATAGACTAGGCTGGCTTGACAACTCAAGAGATTTAATCCCTACCTCTGGCTTGGCCTCCCAAGTGAAGTAGTTGATGGGCATTAAGGGTGTGTGCATCACCACGCCTGTGCCCCCTTCTTCTTTTTTTATTTTTTTTTTTTCCTTCTTATCTAGAAATTTGCGGACCTGTGATGCAGCCTTTAATCCCAGCACCGGAAACTGAGCAGAAGGAGGAGATCGCTATGAGTTTCAAGGCCAACACATGTCTACTAGTGGAGGTTCCAGGAAGCTGGGCTACAGGGAGACCCCTGTCCAAAAAGACAAAAAAAAAAAAAAAAAGCAATAACATTGTATGAGTATGAAGTGGGTGTGTGCACCAACCTGTCATGTGGATGGCAGTCAGTCTAGAAGAACTTGGTCAGGCCGGGGCGCTTCCTTGGTAGACGCCTAACCAGTACTTTGGAGGCAAAGGAAGGTGGATCGTTNCCCAATATGACTGGCTAGGATTAGAAACACAAATGATACCAAGTGCTGGAGGGGTTGTGGGGAAAGGGAATCCACTGCTGGTGGGAATGTAAATTTGACCGCCACTATGGAAAGCAGATGTGGAGAACCCTTGGAAGCCTGGAATGAACTTCACCCAACCCCCAGCCATACCATTCTAGGCATTGTACCCTCAAGCCTCACCCCACCGCAGCGATACATTACACCGCCATTTTTATTTCAGCTCTCTCCACAATGCAAGGAGCTGGAACCAACCCCAATGCCCCTCAACTTATGAGTGGCTAGAAAAAATGTGGGTACATCTACATGATGGAGTTCTATACAGCAGTAAAGACAGACGACATCATGAGCTTTACATGAAAATGGGCTGAGAGCTAGAGGACATTATGCTGAGTGAAAGTAAAAGTTACACAGTCCCCGAAAAACAACCGATGAAGGTATCCCTCATTGTAGATGCCAGTGCCAATTACCTAGTAGTGTTTCTTGTGCAGGTCTCCTTGAGCTTTGGTCCAAAGAAGTTGGAGTGATGCATCTTGGAAACAACAATAACAACACCCACAACAAACACAAAACCGCAGGAAGGACTGCATAAAGAACTGACTGAAACAGTGGCCATTTGCTCAAAACAGTCAACTTCCACATGGAGAATATTGAGAAAGACTGCAGAAAGAGGAAGCATGTTTGGCAGATGCATAAGCTCTGGCGGGTTGGGGGACGAGGGGGGACACAGGTCTTAGATTTGATAAAAAAAAAAAAAAAAATATATATATATATATATTATTATATATAAATAAAAATAAATTACAACTAGTGGGGGGGTGAACAATTCTTACATTACTTTGTTGGAGTAAGAAAAATAGCAGGGCTGGAGAGCTGCGTTTTGCAGTTAAGCGCATTGGCTGCTCTTGCGAGAATCCCAGCACCCATATGGCAGACTAACAAACCATCTTAAACTCCAGTTCCGGGGATCAAATGGCCTCTTCTGACATTTGTGGGCATGTATGACATAGAGGCAGTTACACACATGCAGGCAATTACACAAATACACATAAAATAAAAATTAATCAATCATAAATAGAAAAAAAAGGAAAAATTAGGAATACAATTCCTTCCAGAAACCTGTTCACCTCCTTCCAGGAAGAAGCCTGTGGCAATGTGGTGGGCACTGAAAGACTGCTAACTCTTGATCACTCCTTGAAGCTTTGCAAACTCACTTCTTCTCTGGATTGGATTTCAGAGAGCAGGAGGCCTGGCGTGTGCTTGCTTCAGTATTCCACACCTCCCGTGGATCCATCTGAGCTCCCTCAGAATTCCTGCTCACAGAATTCCTGTGGGAAGAAAGGGAACACCTCCACATACTTCCCACCTAAGGGGAACCTCAAAACACTGGAGGAAATGAAAACCAAAGCACTAACAAAGCAAACAAAAGACTAACCAGTGTGGGAAGCTGAAAGGCAAGCGCACAGCAGTTTTCAGATCCCGGGGCTCTGGGGGCGGGACGCTGAAATAAGAGAGGCGCTGGGAAGGCAAATATGAAAATCATGTCTTTAGAAAAAGTTAAGCTTACAATCTTTGAACAAACCCTCTTGAGCTAAGAGTTGAAAGGTGGAATTCAATAGGTCCATTGATATAAAAAACCTGGCAACTCTTGGAAAGGGAAGGTATTTAAATAGTGTTAAGTAATTGGGACAAACAAGAATAGGTCTATTTAAACTCAGAACATGTTCACATTTTCATCTTAGCTCTGATTTTTGAATAAGACTTATAAAAAATCCATATGACGATAAGTCAGCTCTTCTGGCAGGAGCGGAGTGTGTGTGCGGACAGTTAAAGTGGCACCTCAAGTGGAACAATCCAGAGACGCTTAGCAAACTTGCCAAGTCGCCAGGGGAACAGCCTGGCGAGCAACCTGCCCAGCCCTCAAATCTGCCATGATGCGGGACCTCAAGCATTCAAATCTTGACCCGGAAATCAATCTGAGACCCAACAATTGCAGTGTTTTCACTGTGTATTTATGACAGGTCATATCAGGGACATGTTATTGGTCATTACCTGGAAAAAGGACTCTGCTGCCTAAGATTGAGAAATCACAGGTTTACTTGAAATGAGCTCTTCACTGTGGGATTCCGTAGAGCCTTCAGTATGCTACGAGTCTCTAAGAGGGTGTGATATTCATCAAACCTGGCTGACTATGAAATACTTTCCTTGATTAATTTTATAGGTCTTTAAAGCTTAAATGCTAGTCAAAGTTCACACATGGGAAGGCTAAGGTAAGACCTGACTCAGAAGGCTGGGGCTCACTCTCCTACATGCAGTCTGACCTCTGTCACTCAGGCAGTTTCATATCCATGGATAAAAATTGTCCACTTCCCTATTGGTCACATAGAGATTTTCTCCTCATTGTTTTACAAGCAACACAGCATAATAACAGCTACTTACACAGCATTTATAATGCATTGGGAATGATTAGTAATTTAGAGATGATTTACAGTGGATAGACTTGTGCAAACACTAGGGCATTTTTTGTTACAGACATGAGACTCTGTAGACTTTGGTATCCACTAGGATATGCTTCTCTTATTGGTTCTGTTTCTCTGGAGAACCCTGACCGATACAGGTGGGAACTATAAGAGCTGGGATAAAGATGCAACGGGGTACCTCGCACCGTGGTATCACAGTGACCAATGGACTGTGAGGCAGGAACCAGAGGGAGCAGGTGGCACTGTGCCTAGCACCTAGAGCTGTGCTACCAAGAGGAGGGCGGCACTATCAACAGAGTATCTGTCACCGGAATAGTGGCTCTGATGCTCGTTGGGCTGCAGGAGAAACAGTAAATAATAATTTTTAAAAAAGGACTGATACGGTTGTGTATAGCTGAGCACCTGAACAACAACGGCCCTATGGAACCCAAAGCAGCTGATTTTATCACAGCTGGGGCACTGACCTGAGTGACTCACAGTCCCCATGGAGACTTGTCACTTCTTTGAGGCAAGGTGTGAATATGTGGAGCACAGAGGACAGACGCAACCACAAGGAGTGGCTCTCAGGCACTGCCGGCCAACCTTTTTGTTTTCTTTTAGAGACACGGTCTCTTGCTTTGACTTGGAGTTTGCCTATTCAGCTAGACTGACTGGCCCCGAGCCCCAGAGAGTGTTTGGTTTCTGCATTGATCAGCACTGGGTTACAAGGTACACGACACAAGTTTTTGTGTTCTCCAAGCCTGGATTTTTAAAAAGTGGGTTCTGGGAATTCAAGCTCAGATCCTCAGTTGCTAGAACAGTAAGCACATTATTGTCTGAGCCGTCTCTCTAAGTGCTTGATGTTTTCTTCTAGTCCCCATTTCTTTCAGTTCAAAGTCGGAGGCAGAGCTATGAAGCTGAAGTGTGTGCAGTGGGAATCTCGTGGGTGCAGCCTGCTCTGGTTTTCCTGTTCAGTGCTAGCAGTGAGCTGATGTTTTCCCCAAATTTACCAGCTTCCAAAGGCATGCTTAAGCTCCCGAGGGAGTGGTGCACTGGTGCTGCAGGTAACTAGTTATTAGAGCCAAACCAAAGTGTAAATGACTAGGCAATTTTTAAATGCAAAACAACAGGGAATAATTATACTCATTAGACAACATTGGTTGTAACAAAAGAAACAAATGTTAGTTTTTTTATTGGTTTTAAAAAAAGATTCCTCTGCAGCTCAGAAAGGTCATTTTCTTTTGCATATGCATTTAAAATAAATGAGGGGATGTTTTAATAAAATATATGTAACAATGAATGGTATCCCCCATCAGTGGATGCTGGCAACCAAGTACTTAGTTGTATGGCAAACACATGGCCGATACAGTATGGTGAGGACTGACACCCCAGGTGGATGACTGTGACCTACCGAAGGCAGGGCGTTAACTTACCATAGAGCTTTATCTGATAGTAGCAAAGGCAGGGCCTAGGTGACTAACCAAAGTGAAAGAAATCTGGAAGATAGCACTAAAACCATGGTTTTTAGAAACAAGACTCGGGATTTCAGCAGGTGAGTCAGACTGGTGCTCACAAGAGGAAGTGGAACGGAAGTGAGCACAGCATAAGAAGGGAATGGTTTCAAGCTGGGCTCTAGGTGTTGGTAGCTTGCAGCATATCATTATCTGCTTTCTCTACTTGTCCTCTAAGTTGGCAGGGCAAAGACAAAAGTGATGAAACTGGAAGTTGTGATCACGCCTTGCCACTAGGGACGATTTGTTTTGTTAAAGGGTCATTGTTGTCTCCCGGCATTGACTGTTCCAGACCCCTGGCTGGCTGCTGCAGGCTATAGGTGGGAGATCCACTTTTATGTGTGGTCTGGGTATTTCCCAGCTGGACATTCATTCTCAGGGCACATTTTAATCCCCCACTTTATGCACAGCCTGTCCACAAGTTGGTTTTCCAATCCCTGTTTTGTGTCTGTGAACCCAAGCTGAGAATCATGTTAGATATTGCCTGAATATAGTTAACTGCACTGAGCTCAGTACCCCTTCCGCATTCTGGCACACTACGGTTGTTAAAATCATTGCTGAGTGCTGGAGAGGGCCTGCTAGGTTAAAAGCGCCAACCGAATGCCTTAGCAGAGGACCCGGTCGATTTCTCCCAGTACTCAACAGTGGCGGCTGGAAAACCGCTCTTTAAACTCCAGCTTCCGGGGAATGTCGACATCCCTCTCTGACCTCTGCTGGCATTGCAGACACGGCGTGCACAGACCTACATGCAGACCAGTACAGTTCACTAAACAAGAAAAATAATAAATTTAAAAAAATTTTTAAAGATCGTGATTGCATTGCACACATGAAAAAACAAAGTAGAATGTCTTTAACCATCAAGTAAGTCTGACAACTGTATCATGGAAGAACTAGAATTAAAGCTTGGAATTTACAGGAGAAAAGATCCCCATTAATAGAAGCAAGAGTCTTTTTGCGGGCGTGGTGGTGCACGCCTTTTAATCCTAGCCACTTGGGAGGCAGCGGCAGGTGATTTTGGTATATGGACGATAGGCCAGGGCAGACTGACGTTAGCCTACGCAGGCTGTGCGTCAGGTGAAATGAACTTCATCCTATGTCACCTAATGTAGCTTATCTTCTTTTTCCAACATGTTTTTAGAATCCACTTACCTTCTTTACCAATATGTTTTCAAAATCCACTGGGTATTTCTCCGCTCACAGCCCCTCTAAATTCAGCAAAGTCTTAAGGACTCAGCCACATGTGACCAGTGACAATCTCTGTCCCTCTGTCTGTCATGAAAGGATGTCTTCTGCCCTTCTAACTTAACACACAAGCTTAGAGATAAGTGCTTTACTCTGGGAAGTGGGTTTTAGAGCACACAGACAAGCCAGCAGCACCAGATGGACTAGCCATTGGGCACGAGTGATTTCCACTGCAGAGGTCACCTTGTCCATAGCTCTGAACGAGGTTCAAGACTTTGAACATTGCATACAAACCCCTCCTGCCATTTGACATAGAGCATTCATGGCAACATTCTTATTTCAAAATTGACGAGCTACATTCATTTCTACCCTCTGAGAAAATGATTTGGATGGAGTTCTCAGAAGGCAAATACTTATGCCATCTTTATCTGCTAAGAGGTTTCAGCGGGAAACATCTCCACACCGTATCTACCTCCCACCAACTAGCACGACTTCTCTAGTGTACCCATTCAGTCATTCAGCAGAGACTGGTTTAGTATTTACTTTGTGTCAGGCTCCACCAAAGGTGCTAGAAAGATAATGTTATGGAGACTGATTTCCTTTCCTGATAGAACTATCATTATACTAAGAAAGTAGGCAAGAAACCAATATTTACAATGAAGAAGGATGGGTGTGCATGTGCGGTCAGCTCAGACTAAAAGAAGGTCAGGAAGGGCTTCCTAGAAGAGGTGATGATTAAGCCGGCACTTGAAGAACTGGTGGAAGGGAACAGGGTGAAGAAGGGGGGGGGGTTCCTTTACAGACTACAGAGAGGGGAAGGAATAGGTGCTTCTGAGAACAGGCAGCCCCTGGCCCGGCCGGCTGGGATGTGCAGTGGACCTGGGAGTAGAGACAAGTCTGAGGGCCTCACTGCTACTCAGAAAATCCTTGGTTTAGCCTAGGTATGGTTCACAGATATTTGAGAGCTCCTAGGCAGGAAATGGCAGCTGGAAGGAAATGGACTGGGAAGCCAAGACTGGGGTGAAGGAGACACTTAGGAAGCTGCTGCAGGTGGGGCAAGAGAGAGTTGAACCCCAGTGTAGGTCAATGCCCTAGAAAAATGAGAGGGGAAGGTCCCTCGAGGGACAGCTGGGCCACCTCTACTGACTCAGTTCCTCAGTCTCCCACATCCTCTGAAAGAAGCCTGAGGTGGGGGTGGGGAGATGGCTCTGCGGGTCAAGCACTTGCTATACAAGGGTGAGGACCCGATTTCATAAAAGCTGTGTGAGATAGGTACATGCCTATTAATCTAGTGCTCTTATAGAAAAGTAGAAGGGATCAGGAGAATTCCTAGAAACTCCTGGGCTGGCTGACCTAGTGTATGCACAGCTCACAGCAAGCTCTCCAACAAGGTTGAAGGTGAGGACTGACACCCAGAGTTGCCCTCTGACCTCCAAATATGTGCTCTGAGGTGTTTATTCACACATACACACAACTTGAGTTGCTGAGGTACACTGTCATGAATCTGTATCAGTCCAAGTCCTCCTCCTTAGACAGAGATAACATCCATAACTCTGTATCTAAAAGCAAAGAAAGCCCCAAATAGCAAAAGAACATGTTGATATGCATGTATACAGATTGTCTTGAAAACTAATCACAAGCTGTAGATCCTGTTAACCTGGGGAGCAGGGAGCAGAGACAGAGAGGAGGGCTTCTGCCTTCTACCCTGAAGACTTCACACGGCTTGAATGTATTCTTTTGTAAGTGTATAGGAAGCACATTTTTAAGTTGTTATATTTGAAATTTTAGTTAATTTAATTCACTATGCTAACAATAGCACAACGAGCATTTAGAATGCATGTGTGCATGTACATCGTCTGCAAGTGCATGTGTTTATATATATGGATATACATGTGTATGTATATATGTGTGTATATATGGATGTACATGTGTATGTATATATCTGTGTATATATGTATATACATGTGTATGTATATATGTGTATATACACGTGTATGTATATATGTGTGTATATATATATCGAACATACAATGTGATGTATCATGTATATACATGTGTGTGTATATATGTGTGTTTGTCAACCAGAACCATACTTGCCAAAGAGAAACTTGGAGTCTTGGGTTTTTCTTTCTTTTCAGTAGGAGTTCATCATCAAAAAGCTTTTCTAATCTCCTGAACCTCTGCTCAACAACTGTTCCCAAAGGTCCTATGTGCTAAAGGCTTAGTCTCCAGGTCGCTATTAGGAAACAGTGAAGCCCTTAGGCTGCCAGGCCTGATGGAAGGCAGTGGGTCACTGGGGCATGCACTGAGGGGGACATTGAGCCCCGGCCCCTTTCTCTCTCCCTTTGGCTTCCCAGCTGCCATTCAGTGAGCAGCTTGCCCACCACCTGCTCTCTACCTGATGATCGGCCTCAGAACAGGTTCCAGAGCAGGGGGGGCAATAGACCATGCATTGAAGCCTCTAAAACCAGGAGCCCAAATACTTTCCTCCTTTAAGCTCTTTCTGTTGAGTTTTATCACAGTGACAGGAAGCTGACTAGCACACCCTGCAAGGCTGACTCACACCAGAACCTTCTGGGTTTCAGTTGCCTCTGCCATGGGGCATTGCTGCTGGCCCCATAACCTTGTACCAACAGAGGAAGCCCTGGCCCAGCTTGCACTACTTAGAAACACAGGTGTAGAATTTTGTTAATAAAACTCAAAGGTTTTATTTGCCTTTTAGCAAGTCTGATTTGAAATGTAGGGGGTAAAGGAACTTTAATTGACTCGATTCTGTCTAGCTAACCCTTTGGCTTTTGGCCAAACAAATAACAACAAAATAGATCAGACCATTATTACAGTCTATTGTGCCAAACTTTCTACCCAGAAACCTATCTGGTTCTCCTTTATTTCTGCCTGTCTTCTTTATATAAGAAAAATTCCCACCATGCCCTCTCTCACTTGGCCCTCACCTCAGGCACTGAGGTTTCATCTCTGGGTTTGCATGGGCTAACTATTGCTTTTGAACCCTTATTTATGTATTTCTAAATTAATTCCTTGGCTAAGGACAGGCTAGCTGGATGATAACCATTATTTCTCATTCAGTGATTGTAGAGGGAAATGATCCCATGGTTTCCTGAATCCCTGTGGTATCCAACTGGGTAGAATTCTCCATGAAATGTGGACACACATATAAAAGGAGGGGGCTGAGAAGCTGGACTCAAATCCTTCTCTAAGTCTGCCAGACACTGAGATCTTCTGAGCCCAGCGGAAGGTACCGGCGGGCTGATGAGCCCCCCCCCCCCCCCCGGATTACGAAGAGGCATCTGAAGGAGGCAAGCAAAGCAAGCCTTCAACACAGTGAAGAGGCATTTAGGACTCACATTGGAAAACAGGCAAGGAGAAATCCATATGCCAGGATCACAAAGAAGAAACAACATTGGAAAGGGGTAGGATACTCCCGTGCCAAGCTTTAACAACCCTATGGAAGACTCCTGCAGTGGGATCCCTCTGGGGATGCCCCAGGACACAGACATCAGAAAACAATTGGGAATATATTTAGAGAACTAACAGATCATAAAGAACAAATTAAAGATAGAAAAGAGAATGAGGAACTCAAGAAGGAGGACAGAGAGAGAATGACAAGCTCCGAGAAGGAAGTAAGAAACACTAAAAGATCCCATGCAGAAAAAGATAAAGAAACCAACCAAAGATTAGAAGAAGCAGGAGATGAGAGAAGCTCCAAAAAGAAGTAGAATACTAAAGAAATCAGAAGAGAAATGAAAAAGGAAATCAAACACTATCCCTTAAAGAGGAAAGGAATGGAAAAGCTCAGAAGCAGAATGGAGGGAAGCAGAACAAGAATATCAGACCTGGAAGATAACAGAGAACAACTAAAAACCTCAAGGAAAGATTTGAAAAAATTAAAAATACACAAAAGTGGAAACAACCCGGAATGTGGGACACTATGAAAGATCCACCTCTCGCATCATAGGAATAGAGGAAGGGAAGATATCCCAAGAGAACGGTATTGATAAGATCTTCAACACAAATAGATGAAACTTCCCCAAACTAAAAAAGACAAACCAATACCAATACAAGAAGCACAAGAACTCCAAAACGATAAGATCAGAAAGAAATCTCCACCACATCATAGTTAAAATGCTTAGACACCCAAAAACAGACAAAATCTCTTAAGCCACAAAGAAAAAACAACAAGTGACCAAAAAAAAAAAACAAATACAACTGACTTCTCAATGCAAACTATGAAAGCAAGAAGAACCTGGAGCAAAAATTCCCAGTGTTTCTAAAGGACAATGAACACCAGGTTACTATACCCAGAACAGTCAATTATAGTTGAAAGGAGAGAGAAAAACTTCCATGACATAACAATTGAAAGAATACATGTCCGAAAACCAACCCTCAGAGATACTGAAGCAATTCAAAGAACAGAAGAAAGGAGCAAACCAACCCCAGCACTAGAAAGAGAAATCAATAAAGCATAACTGCAGAGTGAAACTAAACCAAAACCACAAATAAGGATAATAAGGCAAAAGGAAGCAACAGAAAACTCATCAGTCATAACCTTAAATATTAATGGACTAAATTCCCCAATCAAAAGACATAGACTGGGACTTGATTAGGAAACAGAATCCATCGATATGCTGTCTACAGAAACACATTCTTACCTTCAAGGACAGGCACCACCTTAAAGTGAAGGATGGAAAAAAATATTCAAGCAAATGGTACCAAAAAGAAAGCAGGGTGTTGCTATTTTAATATAGGACAAAATAGACGTTAAAGTCAAAGAAATCAAAAGAGACAAGAAGGCCATTACATTTTCATCAAAGGACAATTCACCAAGAATATTTCACAATTATGAATATATATGCCCCAAATTCTGGTGCAATAACTTTATAAAGACAATTCTCCAGGACCACAAATCACAGACTAACCCCAGGACACTCATAGTGGGAGATTTCAATACCCCACTGAGTCCTTTGGATAGGCAACAGGACAAAGATCTCTGTGAGTTCAAGGCCAGCCTGGTCTACAGAGTGAGTTCCAGGACAGCTGGGGCTACAGGGAGACCCTGTCTCAAAAAGAAAAAACAAAAAAACCCCACAAACAAACAAACAAACACTCCCCACCTAAGTCTTTGAGGCAGGGTCTCTCCCTGAACCTGGGGTTTCTGCTTTCTCAGCTAGGTTGGAAGCCAGTGAGCCCCAGCAATACTGTCTCTGCTCCCCTTGAAGCTGGGGTTACAGTGTAGGAAGCTTTCTTTGTGTTTTTTTTTTTTTTTTTTTTTTTTTTTTTTTTATAAGGGTTTTCCTGTAGCCCCAGCTGTCCTGGAACTCACTCTGTAGACCAGGCTGGCCTTGAACTCACAAAGATCCGCCTGCCTCTGCCTCCCAGGAAGCTTTCTTTGTAATGAACAGGTACCACACGGCCCTACCCCTAAGGGAAGGGGAACACAGCACCTCCCTGTGGATACTGTAGGGATCTGGCCTCTCAGCGCAGAGACCAGCTGGCTACCTCCGTAGCCCAGCCTGGGTGGTACTTCCAACTCAGGCCCTTAGCCTGGGACAACGTGACATGTTTCCTACTCTTGGGTGTGACTTCCCACCTCCCCAGAGACTGCTGAACCCTGGAGAGGAATTTCAAGCTGATGGCTGTTGGCCTATGTCCACTCACAACACCAGATTGGTGGTCCACACTGAGACCTCTTTCCAACCCACTGGGCACCAGAATGAAATGCAGGCCTGCTTTGGCCTGTATGCGCACAAAAATTAAAAAAAAAAATGGCGTCTGGGAATTCTGTAATTATGTTAATGGGAATTTGATTTATTGCTTGCTACAGCCTGCTTTTATAAGCCAAATGACATCAGCTCCCAGAGCCAATCACAGGCCCCCCAATTCCTTGCCACTGCACACTGCCACCCCACCCAGCATCGCACACCTAGGCCATGTTGTTTGCTCCTCCTTGGGATGGGGTCAGAGAAATCTCCTGATTCCCATCCACATGGTGCCCTGAGGGGTGCTAGCTGAGAACTAGCTCCCAATTCAAACTGGATCTTCCCACATTACAGGTGTGTGTAGTGTGCCCAGCTTGCTACATGATGCTGGAATCCAAGTTCCTGTCCTCATGATTTTGCAGCAAGCACCTTAACCACTGAGCCATCTTCCCAGTCCCCAGATCACCAAACTTTTTTTTTTTTTTTGGTCTTTTTGAGACAGGGTCTCCCTGTAGCCCCAGCTGTCCTGGAACTCACTCTGTAGACCAGGCTGGCCTTGAACTCACAAAGATCCGCCTGCCTCTGCCTCCCAAATGCTAGGACTAAAGGTGTGCGCCACCACGCCCGGCCACATCACCAAACTTAAACTACACTGTTTACCTAACCTTCTGAAGAATAGAGATTAGAGACATCATTGTTAAGATCCCTAAACAGTTTTATCTTATTTTAAAAAAATATTTTACTTATTTTATTTTATGTGTATGAGTGTATTGCCTGCATGTATGTAAGTGCACCTGTGTCATGCAATGCCCGAGGATATTAGAAGGTGTTGGATCCCCTGGAATTGGAGTTACAGTTTTTAGAGGCCATGTGGGTGTGGGCATTGAACCCAAATCCTCTGCAAGAGGAGCCAGTGCTCTTAACAACTGAGCCATCTCTCCAGCCCAACAGGTCATCTTTAATGACAAGATAATGAGATAATGAAGTTTCTTCTGCTTGCTTTCCTTCTTCCTTTTTGTCCCTTTCCCTTCCTCCCTCCCTCCCTTCCTTTCTTTCCTGCTTCTTTCTTTGAGGTAGCTCTGGCTAAATAGCTCTGGTTAGCCTAGAGCTTAAAATATAGACGAGGCTGGCCTCCGACTCCCAGAGATCTGCCTGCTGCCTGAGTGCTAGGGTTACGGACACGTAACGTGTCCGTGTGCCAAGTCTTGCTTCCCAAAGTAACCTGATATTTTCCTGTTGCTGTGTCCCTGCCCTCGCTGTACAAGGACAGTAGCTTTGAAACAACCTTGGGCCTTTCTAGCTATAAACACAGCCTCTTTAGCAGAAGAGTGAGCTGGTCCTGGAACTGAAACCCAAGTAATCCAATCCTTAAAGTAAAGCTAGCTTTTGACACCATTTTTTTTGACACCATTTTTTTTTTGTTTGTTTTTTTGTTTTTTTTTTGGGTCTTTTCGAGACAGGGTCTCCCTGTAGCCCCAGCTGTCCTAGAACTCACTCTGTAGACCAGGCTGGCCTTGAACTCACAAAGATCCGCCTGCCTCTGCCTCCCGAGTGCTAGGATTAAAGGCATGCGCCACCACGCCCGGCGACACCATTTTGAAAAGCAGCAGATATATGGGTGACAAGGAAGGTGGCAAGCCTCAGTATTCACACTCCCATGCCCCCCACTCTCTGGGGTTGCTGCATGTAGGTGAGGATGAGAGGTCGCTGATGCACAGCTGGGGAAGTCAATTCTGACCCTTGTCTGTGAACTTCCAGGAGCCCTTACCATGTGGTCAGAAGTACCCATGAAAACCTGTGGCCTTCCTAATCACCCCAAACTGAGTCAAAGCTCCTCCAGAGGGAGAGAGGTATCTCTGTCCACACCCCACCCCCAACCCCCAGCAGTCAGAAGAGAAAGGCTCTAGGGCCGGAGGATGGCTCAGTGGTTAAGAGCACTGGCTGCTCTTGCAGAGGACTCAAGTTGGAGTTTCAGGGGAATCCATTGCCCTCTTCTGACCTCCGTGGGCACTGCAGACAAGTGGTGCACTTGTGTGCAGGCAAAACGCTCTAAACAAACAAACAAACAAACAAACAGATAAGTAAACAAACAATAACTGGAGTAGTAGCCAGGGATTTGAGGCTAGGGATGGGGGTGCTCAGTGCCCGAGCTCGGTGGTCCTCCACTGCACCTGCAAATCCCGGACCACGGGGAGCAAAAGGAA
>VZQC01006517.1:719662-768320 GCA_009823505.1 Rhizomys pruinosus
GACCTGTACATTTATTTCACAAGGCACAACTGAAAGCAGGCTGGGGCTGCCCGATGGTCTTCACATTTCTCCTGGGCCTGCTTATCTCATTCTCTGGGGCTGTGGATGCCCTTGGGATGGATGGGCCTATAGTAGCTAGGTCCCTCAGGTGAGCTCAGGGACAGTCTCATGTCCCCAGGCCCTTCCCCACCATCACCACTACCCCAGGCCTATGCTGGTCCTTTCTCACAGACTTCCGTATATTGGTGGTCACAAAGACAGTCAGGGGGCCAGGCCGGCCCAGATGGCGTGTGCGAGGCCGTGTCTGTCAGAAGTGTGAGGCTGAGCACTGAGGTCCTCTGGCATAAAGCCTGCTCTGTCTCTCCTGGCAGCTGGGCTGCATTCCTACCCCACCAGGAGTGTCCAGCCCACCACCATCTGCTGTAACCCCCAGCTATCCCACTCCAGGCAAGGGTGCCCCAGGTGGGGCAAAGTCGGGGCCACCGAGGCAGCAGTTCAAGGGAGCTAGAGAGAGAACAGGGAGTGGTCTGAACGTCCTTGGAGTCTGGGTGGTGCTGGGTCGCAGACCTGCCTGGGAAGACAGTAGTGGGATGGATTCCGGCCACACTCTGCACGCACGTCACGGCTGGGAACATTTTCTAAGAAAGAGAAATTCACTAGGGGGAGCTTGCCTCCTTTTCCTAATTATACCAGAACTCCCAGGTAGCATACTTCATATTGACAAGCTCCCCCTGGCATGCTTCAAGTGACAGGAGGTTCACTTCTGCCCGAGCAATTGACTACTGAAATTTTCTTACACATCTTCCTCAGTGTTAATCCCAATTCCTCTCCCTTGTCTCCGATCTAAGTTTTGGTAGGTATGTTCTTAGAGACTCTAGCAAAATGGCAAGGTGCACTCAGGACTATTTGAGTATTCAGTGTTCATCCCATCAGAAAAGTGGGGGGCCAGGCAATCCCAGAGCCACCCCCACCCCAGTCAGGGAGATGATGTAGGTGAGGAATCTGCCGATGTCCTGCTAGAACCACATCCAGATCTTCCGTGGAGAAATGTGGCATTGAATCCTTCAGGTAGAAACTCATTACAGATGCACTGAGCAGCTCTTTATGGTTAACTATTCAAGGGTTTTATGTTTTCTAAGTATTTCCACAGCTTGTTAGCTTCTAGGATGATAAAGTGTAAGTTAAATGCTATTATAGTAAATAAGAATAATCCTCCTTGTGGATTTTCTATACTTCCTCTCACATTAATTTATCTGATCCTCCCACAGCTTACAAAGGCCTTTGTTATCTTCCCGGGGTTATAGATGTTGGGCTGAGAATCAGATGTTAAAGGCATGGTGCCCAGAAGCAGCTACCCCTGGCAACTGCTCTGGTCTCTGCCCTGGAAAAACGCATGAGCAGCATCCTCTTGAGAGGCACTTAGACTAATGACGCACCGCTCCAGTTATTAGACATGATCTATAAGGAGTGAGAGATGAAGCAAATGTTTCCTTTGTTCCCAAGCCCAGAAGCAGTCAATCTGTGAAACAGTAGCCCTGGCTATGTGTCATTTGCAAGGTCAGCCCCTCAGTGGAGAGACTGTTCCCTGTGGCTGCTCTTTTGCATGGATGCTCTGTCTCCCCAGAAGCTACTCAAACCTTTCAGCTTTTTTCTCTGCATCTTAGAGGTCTGTACACAAAGCCTCCCTGAATTCTCAAATGTCCCCCAATTTGAGTGTATTAACTTTCTCTTAGTGTAACAAATACCTGAGATTATTTATGAAGAGTAACGGTTTGTTTTGTGTTTAAAATTTTTCTAAAAGCAGCAAAGACAGGTTCTATTCAGTCCTATTGCCAAAGGGGTGAGAGATCAGTTATGGAACCAAGTTCATTATGAACAAAAGAGGTCAGGTTGGAAATGTATATGTAATAAGTAGAATGAGAAGAATCAGTGGCTAGATAATCACTAAGGGGACCTCAAGTTCTGGGGTGCTATAAACTAGCTTAAGAGAATTCTTCCTAAAGGCAAGTCAAGGATTTAGAAAAGGGTAGGGATGGGCTTGGACATATTCCATGGGCAAGGGAGATCATTGCTAAAATGAATCACCAGGGGGCTGGAGAGATGGTTCAATGTTTAAGAGCACTGGTTGCTCTTGCAGAGGACCTGAATTCGATTCTTAGCACCCACATGGCAGCTAACAACCATCCATAACTCCAGTTCCAAAGGAATCTTATCCCCTCTTCTGACCTCCATGGGCATTACGTGACATGGGTGCACTTACATCCATGCAGACAATACACTCATACACACAAAAATATTCAAATGAATCAGCAGGATTCTTGCTAAAACTGAGCTTTACAGGCCTGAGACCAAGATCAAGGGGGTGACTTTGCCAAGACATACAGTATTTCTAAAGTCTGTCCAAAAGGAGTTTGTCGATCCCTGAAATAGGCTTATTTTAGCTATCATTTTTATTGGTTTTGGTCCAAGATGGATTAGAGCTCCGGTGAGGCAGGAGAGCAAGGTGGTACCCAGCCGCCTCACAGGCAGGAAGTGAAAGACAGGAAGGAGCTAGAGGCTTACTATCTTTCTTCAGTAGCATTTCTCTAATACCTGAAGTTCTTCCACTAACCTCCTAGAGATTCCTTTCCCAGTAGTGTTCCTCTAGGAAGTAAACCTTTAACTCATGGGCCTCTGAGAACATCCCAGATTTGGGATCACCTGGGAGACACACCTCTGGGAGTGTCTATGTGGATGTTTCCAGAGAGGTTTAACTAAAGAAGATAGATCCACTGTGAATGTGGACAACACTATCCCCTGGACTGAGATCCTGGGCTGAATAAAGATAGATAGATTGATAGATGATAGATAGATAGATAGATAGATAGATAGATAGATAGTAGATAGATAGAATGATAGATAGATAGATGATAGATAGATAGATAGATAGATAGAATGATAGATGATAGATAGATAGATAGAATGATAGATAGATAGATAGGTAGATGATAGGTAAATATAGATGATAGATGATAAATAGATATAGCTCAAAAAATTAAAAAAAAAAAGTAGGGCTGGAGAGATGGCCTAGCGGTTAAGAGAGCCGACCGCTCTTACAGAGGACCCAGGTTCAATCCCCAGCACCCACATGGCGGCTGAGAACCGTCTGAAGCTCCAATTCCAGGAGAACTCCAGTTCCAGGGGAATCCGAGACCCTCTTCTGACCTCCACGGCGTTGCACGACATGGGTGCACAGACTTGCATGCAGACAGTACATTCATACACATACAGAAATAAAGAAAATTAATTTAAAAAATTAAAAAAAAAGATATAGCTCATAGATAAGTAGATATAGATATAGATGATAGATATAGATGATAAATAAATGATAGATAGATAGCTAGATAGAATGATAGCTAGATAGCTAGATAAATGATAGATAGGCAAATATAAATGATAGATGATAAATAGATATAGCTCATAGATAGGTAGATATAGATATAGATGATAGATATAGATGATAGATGATAAATAGACAGATGATAGATAGATAGATAGATAGATAGATAGATAGATAGATAGATAGATAGCAGAAATCCAGCCGAGAGCCTTTGTTCCCTGTCTTCCCTCTTGGCCTGTCTAGGTGTAAGGAATGCCAGCCTTGTGTTCCTACCACTATGAGCTCTGCCATGCCTTCCTAGCCATAAATGCACTACAAGTCAAAATAAATCCTTCTTCTCTTAAGTTGCTTCCTGTCAGGTATTTGATCAACAGCAATGAGAAGAGATATTTTCTCTGTCTGAGACATTGGAGATTATTCTGTCTGGAGAATGATCTATTGTAGTTGTGCTTTTGATTGTGAATGAGTGAGTTCGTTAAGTATGTATATAGCAAGCAAAAGTAAAGAACAGTTTACTCGGCCAGATGTGGTGGCACACGCCTTTAATCCTAGCACTTGGGAGGCAGAAGCTGGCAGATCTTTGTGAGTTCAAGGCCAGCCTGGTCTACAGAGTGAGTTCCAGGACAGCTGGGGCTACAGCGAGACCCTGGCTCAAAAAGACCAAAAAAAGAGAACAGTTTACTCATATGAACTCACAGCAATGGTAAAGGCATGCACAAATCCTATGCAAGCTCAAACCAGACAAAATCACAGCATAGACATGAGGAAGAGGGTAAGAAATCCCAACCCATGGGGCTGGAGAGATAGCCCAATGCCCTTTCATCTCATGTCTGTTTGCTCTCCCATACCATGCTGATTTTATTATTATGGCTCTTTAGTGTAATTTGAATACTGGTACTGTATAACCTCAGCATTTGTCTTTTTGCTCAGGACTACTTTTGCTATTCAAAAGTTTTTATTTCTTGCATATGAATTTGGGGACTTCTCTTTCCTTTCAAAATTGTTGAAATGTTGATGATATTTGAGACTGGCATTGCTTTTCAGAATTAGTCCATTGTTCACCATATTTATTCTGCTAAACGATTACCATGTGAATTATTTTCATCTTCTATTTCTTCAATTTCAAAAGTATTTCAGAAAATTATAACGTGCTGGTAGTTAACAGTCAAGAAATCCTATATGAATGAGGAACTCTAGCAAGTTCATAGATTAATGTTAAGGTTTGAACTATGAAGTATTCAGCCTCATATATTTAAATATTGGTCCTCAGTTGGTGAAACTATTTTGGGAAGGTTGCAGAACCTTCTAGAACTGTAGTAAACTGTGTCACTGAGGACGGGTCTTCAAGGTCATATCCACCTCTCTGATTCTAGTCCAAGCACTATGTTTTCCTGATAAACTAACAAGCAAGAAGCAGCTCCAAGCTCCTGGAACCCTCGGGGGGGTGGGGGGGGGGGGGGGGGGGGGGGGGGGGGGGGGGGGGGGGGGGGGGGGGGGGGGGGGGGGGGGGGGGGGGGGGGGGGGGGGGGGGGGGGGGGGGGGGGGGGGGGGGGGGGGGGGGGGGGGGGGGGGGGGGGGGGGGGGGGGGGGGGGGGGGGGGGGGGGGGGGGGGGTTCTGGAGACACAATGGGAATTCTAAGTAGAACGGATGACTTGCAGAGCTTTGCTAACTTGGTTTACCTAGAGACATAACGAAACCCAAGTAAGCAGCCCTGGCATGGTAGGAAGAGGGCCAGGAAGACTGCACACATTGCCTAGGCTCTGTTTCTTTTCAATCCTTGGCATTCTGGGACTCGGCTTCTATTGATCCTCCAAGGAGCTTTCAGTGTCCACCAGGAGCTTAAGGAACTCATTTTGCTCCCTTTTCTGTTCCTTCTTGCAGCTGTGGTTGGAAATGTAAGGAAGGGTTCAAGCCAGTATATCTGAATTGCCTGTGAGGTCACTCTGGTCTCTGTGTAAGACAAGGATAGGCTGAAGTATGACCAGTCCAGCATGTGGGGAGAGGGCCTGGGCTTGCACTGTTCCTTGAGGGCGGGAAGTCAGATGTTCTGATGGAACCGCACATGTGAACTGGGGGAACCTTCGCTGGGATCGTGTAGGCCCTCAGAAATCTGAGCGGCAGGAACAGATGTGAACATTTTTAGTTTAAGATCCTTAAATCTGAGAAACATTGGCGACACAGGTGCTAAACGAGCTTGAAGGCCCTATATTAAACCGGGCCTACCCACATCTGAGGGATCATCATGGGGGGGGGGCAGAAAGACTGTGAGAGCCAGGGCTGGTGCACAAACGTAGGAAAGCAGTGACATGCAATTGACTGTAAACTTTCACGTGTAAACCTGTGGCCATGTAGGCATCAGACACAGGACCCACGCCAATGATAAGGTCTCAAAGCTGAGCAAGAGAAATGGGTGGAGTACTGATCCTGCACGGAAAACTGTAAGACACTGAGTACTGTTGGGTGAGGAAGAATATGCCTTACCTAAGATTCATAGATATCCTGACTAGACTCCAGCAGATCTATTTGCACAGAAGAACCTCTGGATTTGGGAGCTTGACTGGATAGGGCTTAGCTTGGATGTTGTAATGCATGAGTTCTGAAGGGGTTTGGGTAATAGGGGCACTGGGTTTGACTGTGAACCATTGTGTGAGTTGTGCAAATGCTCAATTAAAAAAAAAAAAGAAGAAAAAAAGGTGGAAAAAAGCTTGAGACTGAGGGGTAGATGCACTGTGTGAACACATAGACCTGCGCCCCACACCCCAGCAAAGCCCCAGGCTTGTCCCCTGTCCACCGCCCGCCTAGCAGTGCTAACCCAGCCTAGCAGTGCTAACCCAGCCTAGCAGTTACTGGAAAGGTATTGGCAGGTGTGAGTCTGTCTTTCTCTCACTGTTTCCTTTCCCTGTGTTTCATCCCTCGACCCACACTCTTCGTCCCCCATTTTGCCACAATCTGCTTCCTCTTTCTTTCACTTTCTCTGGTTTTACTGTTTTTTTTCACCTTCCTGTCTGTGGACCTAGCTCATGCTAAGCAGGTCTCTCCCACCAAGCTTCCACCTGACCTCTTTTCTTGTTTCGAAATCCATGTGGGCACCTGCATTCCCTGCTTCCTCCCAGGGAATTTTGCTTGCACTCTTCCATTGACCATTCATCATTTCCTAGTCTGCTCAGAACCTCTTTTCCCACCCATATCCTGGCTTATTCCTTTCTTCACAGCTATTTTTCATCTTTAAAAAAAAAATTTTTTTTTTGGTATTTTTGAGACAGGATCTCCCTTTAGTCCCAGCTGGCCTGGAGCTCACTCTGTAGACCAGGCTGAACTAACTCACAGAGAGAGATCCACCTTCCTCTGCCTCCCAAATGCTAGGATTAAAGATGTGCACCACCACGCCCGGCCCTTTTTAAAATTATTTTATGTGTATGAGTGTACTGCCTGCATGTGTGTAAGTGTACCCATGTCATGCAATGCCCCTAGAGGTCATAAGAGGGTGTCAGATCCCTGGAGCTGGAATTACAGTTATTAGCCACCATGTGGGTTCTGGAATTTGAACCTGGGTCTTCTGTATGAACAGCCAGTGCTCTTGATTGCTAAGCCATCTCTCTAGCCGCAATTTTTCATCTTCTTAAGAAAAAGAAAAATGTTAACTTCCTCGAATATGTGTATAAATCATATTTTAGTTTCCTAACTGTGGTGGTTTGAATGTGTGTCCCCCATAGTCTCTAGGTATTCAGACGTTTGTCTCCAGTTGGGTGGCGCTGTTTTTGGAGGTCTTGGGGTGTGTGGCCATGCTGGAGGAAATGTGTCACTGGGGGCAGGGCTTAGAGAGTTTAACAAGCCTCGTGGTCTACAGTTGCCCTCTTTTTGCTTCCTGTGCTGATTGCGAGATGTGACCCTTGGCTTGCTGCTCCAGCTGCCATGCCTCTCCAGCCGCCACGCCTCCCATCACAATGGACTCTAATTCCCTGGAACCGTCAATTGTAAGCTCAAATAAACTCTTCCTTTTATAAGTTCCTTTGGTCATGGTGTTTTATCACAGCAACAGAAAAGTGACTAATACAGTTATTGTTACCAGGAGTGGGCTGTTGGCTGTGAAGAACCTGACCATGTGTATGTTTGGAGAAGTGTGGAAGACTTTGGAACTTTGGGCTGGAAAGGCTGTTGACTATTGTAAGCAGAGCTTATAGGGACCTTCTAGTGGAGGCCTGGAAGAAAGCATGACTGCAAAAGATGTGGTTCCAGGGGAAAATAAAGACTTAGGCAGCAACTGGAATATTTTGATAAAGAGTCTGGCAGCAGTTTGCCCACAGCCCAAATGCTTGCCTGATGCTAAGTTGAAAAGCAATGGACTGATACCTTTGGCAGAGGATATTTCAAGACAGCCTAATGTAGAAATGGTGGCGTGGCTTTTAATGGTGAATATTGTGCAGATCTACAGTGAAAAAGAGCAGATGGGGCAGAAAGAAATGCAGAATGTACAGTTTGGATCTGATAACTAGGAAGATTAAAGGTGGGGCCAAGGCAGGTGAAGGAGAGGCTCCCTTTCATAAGGAGATTAAAGCAATTAAGGAGAGGCCTGGAGATTCACAAGTAAACAAAAGAATCAGTACCTTCAGGGCAAGACCACACCCAGCTAATCCTCCAACAAGTCCAGGGCAGAGAAAAGTTGCAAATGTGGTTGAAATAGGCCTCAGGTTCCATCCCAAAATTGCAGCAAACTCGGCAGTTTCATTCCGTGGTGCTGGCTTTAGAGGCATGGAAGACTCAAGAAGTGAAGGGGTCACTCAGTTCTTCCTCCACAGATTGCAGAGAGCAGCAAGGTCAGGCAGAGCGCAGCAGGGGTGTCCCTGCATAAAGTAGGGCCCTGACAGGCCATTGCATGAAGCTGGATGTGAAGCCTGGTTGGCGAGCAGAGACCCAGAGAGAAGACATTTTCAGATGCAGACCTGTGAGATATTTGCCAAGGAGAGCTGCATACAGGAGAGTGTACACAGCCTAAGAAAGAGAATTATGCCGTATGGCAGCACAATCTGAAGAGCTGAGCCAATCTAAGCCCTTGGAAATCAAGTCCCAGAAGTGGCATGTGGAGCACTGGATTGGGAATTTGCCTGGCTGGGTTTTCGGTCTTTGTTTTGGCCCAGTATTTTCCTCACTATGCCCCTATCTTCCGTTTTGGATGGGAATGTGATTCCGGTTCCACTGTACATTTGGGAGTATGTAATTTTGTCTTTTGATTTTACAGGAGATTAACAGTTTAAGAGATTGCCTGAGTCTCAGAAGAGACTTTTGGACTGTGGTCTTTTGAATGGCATTGAAACTGGTAAAGACTATGGGGACTTTTAAGGTGGACCTAAATGCATTTTTGCCATTTTTATGGTCAGGAGCTAGGGGGGCCAGGGAGTGGAGTGTGTGGTTTGAATGTGAGTCCCCCATAGGCTCTAGGTATTCAAGACATTTGGTCTCCAGTTTGGTGGCAAGAGTTTTTTTAGAGGTCTTGGGGGTTGTGGCCATGCTGGAGGAATTGTGACACTGGGGGCAGGGCTTAGAGGTTTAACAAGCCTCGTGGTCTACAGTAGTTCCCTCCTGTTTGCTTCTGGTGCTGATTTGCAAGATGTGACCCTCGCTTGCCTGCCCGCCCCCCATGCAGTCTCCAGCCGCCATGCCTCTCCAGCTGCCCACGCCTCCCGCCACAATGACTCTAATTCCCTGGGAACCATCAATGTTAAGCTTCAATAAATTCTTCCTTGTATAAGTTCCTTTGGTCCATGGTGTTTTTTCACAGCAACAGAAAAGTGACTAAGCTACAACCTACCACTGGGAACGGCTGGGGAATCGAATGTTAAATTACAGTTGCTTCAGGGAACATGTAGGCATGGGAATGAGTTGGGAGGTATGAGGGCACAGTGGAGGACCAAGCACCCATGCTGCCTGAAGAGAGCAGGAAGGATTCGAGGCAGGACAGGATCTGACTTCACGGTTGAACCCTCAGGACATGCCTGACCTCAGCGGCTTCCACTCCAGGCACCTCTTAGACTTGCCCTCCTTCACCGTCTTCCATATTTCCTACATTCCTTTCCTGCCCCCAGGCCCGGCACTTCTTCCTGCTGCTGTAATTTCTGTCTGTATGTCCTATGGATTATCCTGTGCCCTGAACCTCTCCTGGGAGCAGCCCTCCCCATCCACCCCGGCTTGCCCACTTATCAGTCCCCGTACTATCTCCCAGTTTTATCCTCCTGCCTTGTGACTGTGTGAAACGAGCTGCTGCTGTCTGTTGCTGGTCTTCCTCTTTGGTCTTCCTCTAAGAAGAGGCTTCGTATTTGTTTCTCATTAATGACACAGCCAGTGCAGCTTATGTAAGAAAAGGAGAAGAAACCTATTCAATTTCTAATTAGTTCAGAAGCCCTGAAGGGGCTCGCCCATCAGGTTTCCTGACAGATAAACAGCTTCCCTTCTACAGTCTCTCTGCGCCCCAGGCAAGCCTTGTACTGTCTTACCATCCTTCTTGCCTTAGCTAAAACTTAGAACTCTGGAAGTCAGCTGCATGTAATTCTTGCACCCCTGCAATTCAAGTCCTTCTCTAGCTTTCTGTCCTGTGGTTCAAACACTAAGCACCAAGTCACCTTGAACAATTGTCAAAACCAAAGAGCTCAATAGAAATGTCTGGACAGTTGAGTATCCCTGTATTCGCGTCTTCTCCTTCCCCAATCCCCCCCACCAACCTCTACAGATAAGTGTTTTTATTCAAAAGGCAATTCTCTTTATTTGTTAATCTAAGGAGGATCTCTACTTTGAAATAATTCACAACAGTTTCAGTGTCCTCCATGGTGTTTTTTAAAAATTGAAAAAAATGGGGCTGGATAAATGGCTCTGTGGTTAAGAGTATTGGCTGCTCTTAAAGAGGACTTGGTTTTGGTTCTCAGCACCCACATGGCAGCTCCACAATCTGTAACTCCAGTGCCAGGTAGGAATGCCCTCTTCGGGCGCCACAAGCATTGCATATAGATGGGTGGCACTGACTACAGGCAGGCAAAGCAACTCATACATATAAAATAAACAATAAAAATAATAAATACCCTGTTTCCCCGACAAACGTGGTTTTTGAAACCTGGTCACTACCAACGACTGCACTATTCCAAAAAGGACTTCAGGTATGGCTTGCCATGATATCATCTCACCCATTACATTTACATAGTTCCTGCAGCTTCTACCCAGCCCATGTCCACCCTAGCCAGCGAGGCTCACCACCAGCACATCACCGTGAAGCCTTTTTTTTGTGGCCTTCCCTCCCTCTCATCCTGCAGAGCCATTAGGAGTCCAGGGCATCCTCCTGCAGCTCCTCTAAAGGTTAGGCTCCTCAGCCATCTTTCTCCCTGATTCTACTTCTGTAGTCCATCCGAACAACTGACATTTTGACTCGTCATTAGTACAAGACTTAAAATTTGTTTTGATTTTAGTTTAAGGTGTACAAGTGTTTGGTTGTCCATGTAGTTAAAGCACCCGTGCAATGCCCATGGAGGGTCAGAAGAAGAAGTCAGGCCCCTTGGAACTGAAGTTACTTGAAAGTTGTTTATCTGCCAGGTGGGTGCGGGGAATTGGAACCAGGTCCCTCTGCAAGAGCAGCAGTGCCCCGTTTCCCTAACAACGGAGCTATCTCGCTAGCCCCAAGACTTAAAAGATTTTTTTGGTTCTTTTTTTTTGTTTTTTTTTTGGATATTTTTTTTTTTTTGAGACAGGGTCCGCCCTTTAGGCCCAGTTGGCCTGGAGCTCCGTATGTAGACCAGGCGGGCGTTAGAACTCAGAGATCCACCGGCCTCTGTCTCCCAAGGCTGTGATCAAAAGGCGTATGCCACCAGGCTCAGAAACTTAAATTTTTTTTAAAAAAGTATAAATTTAATTAATGGAAAAATTTCATTGAATATAATCTATTGAGACATTAAACAAAATATAAAACTGAACAATATAACTGAAAAATAATAAATAATTTGATTGCTTTTTAATATAAATACTTTGTTTTTACTGGTTTTTTTTTGTATTTCATACATCAATTTTTCATTCAATTTAAACATAGTCCCCTTTCCCTGGCCTTCCCCGCCCCACCCCCACCCCAGTTCATGCAATTCTACCACACATGTCCTGGCCGCTTTCTCGTAGAACTCTCCAAAGTTTTTTTCTCTGCAAGGGTTTATTTTTTGTCAGGCATTTTTTCTTTTTCTTCATCTTCCTTAGAGGCTGGTGACATCTCCAACACATTATATATCCAGAGATATAAAGCAGTGAAATGTGTATAGAGATTAACTTACAGTGTGTAAAAAAGGAAGGAAAACTATGCATGTAAGGGTGGTAAAATAAATTATGCCACATATACTTAAACACCATTCAGGCATTAAACATTGTCTTCAAGACATATTAATGAAAAAATTTTTCAGAATTCTATATACAGAAGGATATCGTTGTGTATAGCATTCATAGGGTAAATATCAACATGTTTGCATGTAGCAACAAAAGCTACTATTTGCTTGAATAGATTGGGAATTGCGTGTTTGTGTGTGTGTGTGTGCGTGCAATTCACGCAATGCATGTGAGGTCAGAAGACAACTCGCAGGACTCCCTGTTGTCATTCCGAAGTACTGTTCAACGCCCCCCCCCCTTTTTTTTTTGAGATGGGCGTTTTTTCAGACCTTGGTATGGTTTAGAGAAAAGACATTCCATGGGTAAGCAGTGAGGACTGACAGAGGGTCAGAATTCTCATCTCAGTTCTTTCTTCATCATTATATATGTGGCATCATGATCACAGGATGGCAGAATATTCTTGTTTAGGCAAATAGGACTATGACAGTGACAAGGCAGAGGACAATGTGATTTCCTCCCAAGGATGAGACCCTTCTTGGCCCCTGCTCTTACCTCCCAGGCTCCTGAGCATGTCTAGCTAGAAAAAGGTTATGAGTCAGTACTGAGCCAACCAACTGACAATGTGTGCCTGTGTGTCCCTGGCAGATTAGCTTGGGGAGGGATTTTTGCTTACCCATGCTATTAGAGGGATACATGTGCTTTTATTATATTAGTGAAACACAGAAAAAAAGTTTTACTTGAAAACATTTAGAAGCCACCCATCCATCATGTTCTATCACATGCCAGCTTCTCCTTAAGCCCTCGTATTAATAAGTGAATGTTACATTTGTTTGCCTCTGGTAACATGTGGAAAGAGAATAGATTTTAGAGAGAGAAAATTATGAGCCCAAGTTCCTTAGCATCTAAATTATATGTCTGAATTAACTGACTCAATGATAGTCTTATCTTTGAAAACTTTGTTTTCTCCTTGTCTGTAAAATGAGGATTATATTATCTTTTAGAGCTTTTGTGAAGGGTATATGGAAATTACTAAGCAAATAAAGACAGTCATGGTGGCACATACCTTTATTTTTTTTTTTTTTTTTTTTTTTTTTGGGGGGGGGGTGGTTTTTTGTGAGTTCAAGGTCATCCGGGTCTACAGAGTGAGTTCCAAGCCAGAAGGGCTACAGGGAGAGACCCTGTTTCAAAAGACCAAAGAAAAAATGAAAGAAAAGAAAAAGAAAGAAATATGGAAAGACCCTACTTGAAATTCATGAAATACAATAACTTTTTTGTGTCACCTCGATTTTTCCCTTCTATTTTGGCTCGCTGTATAGCCTGTAAGTTCTCAGCTTTTCTTATGAAAAACAATGACTTTATTTTTAACGTTCCTATGGAATACAGAATAGCTTCTAGCCCATAAGATATGACCAATGAATCTATTAGAACTGAGTCACGATTTTATTGGTTGAATTATCCATCAACAGGATAACTGCCAAGAAGCCACACGGCTCTTCCTCCACCCTTGGGCTGTGGTGTGAGTAATGAATTGGGACTGTCATCAAGCACCTATTTCTGGGTGATCAGTCTGAGCAGTGTTGGCAGATGCTGGCGCCATAATAGTTGTCAGGGAGCCACAGGGGTCCCAGGTTTTCTGGAACACTGTCAATACCACAAACTGTGAAGCTTTTTCATTCTTTCCAAGAAAAAAAATTTAAGTAAAAAAAATTAACTCTGAAGTTAAATTTAAACCACTAATTTAAAAAAATTAGTCAAGTCACTTGTTTTTCATTTCAGTGACATAGCCAGTGTAAATGGAAACATATGCATTAAAGTTCTATTTAGGGGGATCAGAGGGCCTCTGGGAGATTATGAGTCTGTCTCTGACAAACAGTTTCTACTCTATAATCTCTTTGAGCCCCAGGCAAGCCTTGTAGGGCTGTCTTAGCTGAATTTTGTATCTGGCCATGTGGAAAATAAATAACCCTCAAATCAAAATTATAGCCAGGATATACATTCGTCAGTTTTAGTAGTATTTTCCCAAATAATGCATGCATATAAAAATTCTGTTCTAGAAGTTTCTAGTTGGATGACCTGATAACTGCTTTAACTCAGCCTCTTTCTCCCTTATTCTTCAGCTCCACAGTTTTGGAAGCCCCGGCCTGGGGTAGGTACCTCGTGTTTTGCAGATGAAGCATTGCTCATTTGGGTAGCAGTGTGGGTTGCACTGATGTCATGAGGCTACTTGGGATTTAGCCTTGCTTGTTTCAGAGACACTATAATCAATGTGTTCCTAGTTGGATTTCATTTGACATAAACACAGGAATGAGGTCTTCGGAAGTCATCGTTCCCTGTCTTCAGGTTGCGTTTAACGTGACATGTTCTAAGTCAAGCCAACTTGCCTTGAGGTAGAGAAAGAAAAGTGGGGGTTGGGGCGGAAGTCCTGGGACTTACTAGGAAGTTCTGGATGATCCACCCCAGAGTTCCGATTCTTGGATACCATCTCGGGAATTCCCCGCCCCACACCATAACACGCTCTGCTCTTCTACATGCTGTGCTTTCCTGACATTCTTGCCAGGTAACAATTTTAGGGGACATTAAGTGAGGCAGTATGTGATTCAGTTCTACTTAAGGAAATCAGATTGGGGCTGGGGCTGATAGATGGGCCTAGCGGTTAAGAGCACCGACGCTCTTGCAGAGGACCTGGTTCGATCCAGCACCCACATGGCAAGCTGAGAACCGGCGGTAACTCCAATTCTAGGAGAACTAACTCCGGTTCCGGGGAATCCGACACCCTCTTCTCTGACCTCCACAAGCATTTCAAGACACGGGTGGCAAGCAAACCTACATGGCAGACAGTACAATTCAACACATAAAAAATAAATAGTAAAAAAAAAATTTTTTTTTAAATTAATAAAAAAAAGAAATCAGATTTTAAGTAGATATTTTGAATGAGGAATTATGTGAAATGATTATTGGGACATCCAAGAAAGTGGCCTTGGGGCCAAGTTAATCCAACTACTCCACCCATCCATTTGATGACATTCATGACACTGAGCAAGCCCTCTTCACAAAACATCTACACTGTGGGAAAGTTAACCACACGACAGTTTATCATTGAGGTTACTCTTAGAGGAACTTTCTAAGTTGTGTTTTTAAATAAACAAACAAACNTAGATAGCTAGATAAATGATAGATAGGCAAATATAAATGATAGATGATAAATAGATATAGCTCATAGATAGGTAGATATAGATATAGATGATAGATATAGATGATAGATGATAAATAGACAGATGATAGATAGATAGATAGATAGATAGATAGATAGATAGATAGATAGATAGATAGATAGCAGAAATCCAGCCGAGAGCCTTTGTTCCCTGTCTTCCCTCTTGGCCTGTCTAGGTGTAAGGAATGCCAGCCTTGTGTTCCTACCACTATGAGCTCTGCCATGCCTTCCTAGCCATAAATGCACTACAAGTCAAAATAAATCTTTCTTCTCTTAAGTTGCTTCCTGTCAGGTATTTGATCAACAGCAATGAGAAGAGATATTTTCTCTGTCTGAGACATTGGAGATTATTCTGTCTGGAGAATGATCTATTGTAGTTGTGCTTTTGATTGTGAATGAGTGAGTTTGTTAAGTATGTATATAGCAAGCAAAAGTAAAGAACAGTTTACTTGGCCAGATGTGGTGGCACACGCCTTTAATCCTAGCACTTGGGAGGCAGAAGCTGGCAGATCTTTGTGAGTTCAAGGCCAGCCTGGTCTACAGAGTGAGTTCCAGGACAGCTGGGGCTACAGCGAGACCCTGGCTCAAAAAGACCAAAAAAAGAGAACAGTTTACTCATATGAACTCACAGCAATGGTAAAGGCATGCACAAATCCTATGCAAGCTCAAACCAGACAAAATCACAGCATAGACATGAGGAAGAGGGTAAGAAATCCCAACCCATGGGGCTGGAGAGATAGCCTAGCAGTTAAGAGCACTGACTGCTCTTGCAGAGGACCCAGGTTCAATCCCCAGCACCCACATGGCTTCTAAGAACTGTCTGTAACTCCAATTCCAGGAGAACTGCAATTCCAGGGGAATCCGAGACCCTCTTCTGACCTCCGCGGCATTGCACGACATGGGTGCACAGACCTACATGCAGACAGTACATTCGTACACATACAAAAATAAATAAAATAAAATAAAAAGAAAGAAATCCCAACCCAACCTAAGGGACTTTTGGCAATTGATGTCTGCTGGGAGGTAAGAAAACAGTGTCTTACAGGGTTGGGACTCTTGGTGGGCTCAGTGGATTGATCTACACTAAAGGACATTCGGGGGCACAAGTCATACTCTATAAAAGTATCATTAAATTGGGCGGAGGCAGTGGGAGGTGTGTTGAGAGGGAGCAGACCTTAATGAGATCAAACTATATTGTATGAAAACCACAAAAATTGAATAAATCTTTTCAAAGTGTAAGAACAAATAGCAAGAGGCAGGTAAGCAGAAGCATGTCAAATCGGGTGTTTACACCTCCTGCAGAAAAAGTCTTGCTGGAATTCCCAACCGAAGATTTCCAGGGCTTTCAGCATCTCCTTCCCACCTTAGGACTTTTTATTTCATGGGATGAACAATAGTGACTGCTATTAAAAATGGTTCGCCTTCTAGCTGTTCTCAAAAGCACAATGTTTTCAATACCCTTGAACTACTTGCTGTTCTCCTTTTTCCTTGTCACAGTGTCAGGTGGCCAGCCTTCCCTAGGACAAGAAGTCTCCGAGTACATTTGAGATAAACATGCTTGAGTCTGGGACAAAGAGAGCTGCTTTGTTCTCAGACTCACTCTCAAAGAGCTCAAGCAGCACATGGCGATTTACCAATACACTTTATATTATAGAGCTTAAAACAGGCCAACAGAAAAGTACAGCCTTGTCAGATCTCTGTGAGATGGAGGCCAACCTGGTCTACATAGTAAGCTCCATGCCAATTAGGACTACAGGGAAATCCTGTCTCAAAAAAAAGAAAAGAGAATTATAGCCTTGCCTTCAGTTAACTTTGAATTTGAAGGGAAAACGCCAGACTACAAAAGCAATAGCCAAAGGAATAAGATAGGTCTAGACTGACACCAAGAAATTAATAAATAGNGTTCCACTGTACATTGGGAGTATGTAATTTGTCTTTTGATTTTACAGGAGATTACAGTTTAAGAGATTGGCCTGAGTCTCAGAAGAGACTTTGGACTGTGTTCTTTTGAATGGCATTGAAACTGGTCAAGACTATGGGGACTTTTAAGGTTGGACTAAATGCATTTTGCATTTTGTATGGTCAGGAGCCTATGGGGGCCAGGGAGTGGAGTGTGGTGGTTTGAATGTGAGTCCCCCATAGGCTCTAGGTATTCAGACATTTGTCTCCAGTTGGTGGCACTGTTTTTGGAGGTCTTGGGGTGTGTGGCCATGCTGGAGGAATTGTGACACTGGGGGCAGGGCTTAGAGAGTTTAACAAGCCTCGTGGTCTACAGTTGCCCTCTTTTTGCTTCTTGTGCTGATTGCAAGATGTGACCCTCGGCTTGCTGCTCCAGCCGCCATGCGTCTCCAGCCGCCATGCCTCTCCAGCTGCCACGCCTCCCGCCACAATGGACTCTAATTCCCTGGAACCGTCAATCGTAAGCTCAAATAAATTCTTCCTTTTATAAGTTCCTTTGGTCATGGTGTTTTATCACAGCAACAGAAAAGTGACTAATATACTAACCCTACCTGGGAAAGGCTGGGGAATCGAATGTTTAAATTACAGTGCTTCAGGGAAAATGTAGGCATGGGAATGAGGGAGGTCTGAGGAGCACAGTGGAGGACCAAGCACCCAGTGCTGCCTGAAGAGAGCAGGAAGAATTCGAGGCAGGACAGGATCTGACTTCACGGTTGAACCCTCAGGACATGCCTGACCTCAGCGGCTTCCACTCCAGGCACCTCTTAGACTTGCCCTCCTTCACCGTCTTCCATATTTCCTACATTCCTTTCCTGCCCCCAGGCCCGGCACTTCTTCCTGCTGCTGTAATTTCTGTCTGTATGTCCTATGGATTATCCTGTGCCCTGAACCTCTCCTGGGAGCAGCCCTCCCCATCCACCCCGGCTTGCCCACTTATCAGTCCCCGTACTATCTCCCAGTTTTATCCTCCTGCCTTGTGACTGTGTGAAACGAGCTGCTGCTGTCTGTTGCTGGTCTTCCTCTTTGGTCTTCCTCTAAGAAGAGGCTTCGTATTTGTTTCTCATTAATGACACAGCCAGTGCAGCTTATGTAAGAAAAGGAGAAGAAACCTATTCAATTTCTAATTAGTTCAGAAGCCCTGAAGGGGCTCGCCCATCAGGTTTCCTGACAGATAAACAGCTTCCCTTCTACAGTCTCTCTGCGCCCCAGGCAAGCCTTGTACTGTCTTACCATCCTTCTTGCCTTAGCTAAAACTTAGAACTCTGGAAGTCAGCTGCATGTAATTCTTGCACCCCTGCAATTCAAGTCCTTCTCTAGCTTTCTGTCTGTGGTTCAAACACTAAGCCCCAAGTCCCTGAAACAATGTCAAACCAAAGATGCTCAATAGATGTCTGACAGTTGAGTATCCCTTATTCTCTTCTCCTTCCCCAATCCCCCCCACCAACCTCTACAGATAAGTGTTTTTATTCAAAAGGCAATTCTCTTTATTTGTTAATCTAAGGAGGATCTCTACTTTGAAATAATTCACAACAGTTTCAGTGTCTCCATGTGTTTTTTAAGAATTGAAAAAAAATGGGGCTGGATAAATGGCTCAGTGGTTATAAGTACTCGATGCCCTTTCAAAGACTTGGTTCTCAGCACCCACATGGCAGCTCACAACAATCTGTAACTCCAGTGCCATGGGATCTGATGCCCTCTTCGGGGCTCCACAAGCATTGCATATATATGGTGGCACTGACATACATGCAGGCAAAGCACTCATACATATAAAATAAAAATAAAATAATAAATAAAATTTTTAAAAGAAAAAAGTGTTTGAAAACTGGTCACTAAAAACTACTTGCAATATTCAAACAGTACTTTCAGTGATGATTGAATAATATATCTCACCCATTACATGTACATAGTTCATGAAGCATTCTACAGCCCATGTCAAAATAGCCAGCTACTGCTCACACAGCAATGCACAGTGAGCCTTTGTGTTTGTGGCTTCCCTCAAGTCCTCATCCTGCAGAGCCATTAGGAGTCCAGGGCATCCTCCTGCAGCTCCTCTAAAGGTTAGGCTCCTCAGCCATCTTTCTCCCTGATTCTACTTCTGTAGTCCATCCGAACAACTGACATTATTGACTCTTCTTTATACAAGACTTAAATTTTTCATTTTATTTTATTTTATGTGTACAAGTGTATTGTTTCCATGTATGTAAGTGCACCCTTGTGCAATGCCCATGGAGGTCAGAAGAAGAAGTCAGGCCCCTTGGAACTGAAGTTACTTGAAAGTTGTTACCTGCCATGTGGGTGCTGGGAATTGAACCCAGGTCCTCTGCAAGAGCAGTCAGTGCTCCTAACCACTGAGCTATCTCTCTAGCCCCAAGACTTATAATATTTTTTTGGTTCTTTTTTTTTTTTTTTTTTTTGGATATTTTTTTTTTTTTGAGACAGGGTCTCCCTTTAGTCCCAGTTGGCCTGGAGCTCACTATGTAGACCAGGCTGGCTTTGAACTCAGAGATCCACCTGCCTCTGTCTCCCAAGTGCTGGGATCAAAGGCGTATGCCACCAGGCTCAGAAACTTAAATTTTTTAAAAAAGTATAAATTTAATTAATGGAAAAATTTCATTGAATATAATCTATTGAGACATTAAACAAATATAAAACTGAATAATATAACTGAAAAGTAATAAATATTTTATTGCTTTTAATATAATACTTTTATTGATGTTTTGTGTATTTCATACATCATTTTTCAGTTCAATTTAGACATATTCCCCTTTCCCTGCCCCACCCCCACCCCAGTTCATGCATTCTACCATACATGTCCTGCATCTTTCTCTTAGACTCTCCAAAGTTTTTCTCTGCAAAGGTTTATTTTTGTACATGCATTTTTCTTCATCTTCTTATAGGCTGGTGACATCTCCAACACATTATATATCCAGAGATATAAAGCAGTGAAATGTGTATAGAGATTAACTTACAGTGTGTAAAAAAGGAAGGAAAACTATGCATGTAAGGGTGGTAAAATAAATTATGCCACATATACTTAAACACCATTCAGGCATTAAACATTGTCTTCAAGACATATTAATGAAAAAATTTTTCAGAATTCTATATACAGAAGGATATCGTTGTGTATAGCATTCATAGGGTAAATATCAACATGTTTGCATGTAGCAACAAAAGCTACTATTTGCTTGAATAGATTGGGAATTGCGTGTTTGTGTGTGTGTGTGTGCGTGCATTCACGCATATGCATGTGGAGGTCAGAAGACAACATCCCAGTGACTCCTTGGTGTCATTCCTGAAGTACTGTCAACGCCCCCCCCCCTTTTTTTTTTGAGATGGCGTTTTTCAGACTCTGGTTGGTTTAGAGAAAAGAAAATCCATGGGTAAGCAGTTCAGGACTGACAGAGGGTCAGAATTCTCATCTCAGTTCTTTCTTCATCATTATATATGTGGCATCATGATCACAGGATGGCAGAATATTCTTGTTTAGGCAAATAGGACTATGACAGTGACAAGGCAGAGGACAATGTGATTTCCTCCCAAGGATGAGACCCTTCTTGGCCCCTGCTCTTACCTCCCAGGCTCCTGAGCATGTCTAGCTAGAAAAAGGTTATGAGTCAGTACTGAGCCAACCAACTGACAATGTGTGCCTGTGTGTCCCTGGCAGATTAGCTTGGGGAGGGATTTTTGCTTACCCATGCTATTAGAGGGATACATGTGCTTTTATTATATTAGTGAAACACAGAAAAAAAGTTTTACTTGAAAACATTTAGAAGCCACCCATCCATCATGTTCTATCACATGCCAGCTTCTCCTTAAGCCCTCGTATTAATAAGTGAATGTTACATTTGTTTGCCTCTGGTAACATGTGGAAAGAGAATAGATTTTAGAGAGAGAAAATTATGAGCCCAAGTTCCTTAGCATCTAAATTATATGTCTGAATTAACTGACTCAATGATAGTCTTTGAAAAACTTGTTTTCTTGTCTGTAAAATGAGGATTATATTATCTTTTAGAGCTTTTGTGAAGGGTATATGGAAATTAAATAAAGAAATATGGAGCCAGGCATGGTGGCACATACCTTTAATATCCTAGCACTCAGGAGGTAGAGGCAGGTGGATCTCTATGAGTTCAAGGTCATCCTGGTCTACAGAGTGAGTTCCAAGCCAGCAAGGGCTACAGGGAGAGACCCTGTTTCAAAAAGACCAAAGAAAAGAAAGAAAAGAAAAGAAAAGAAATATGGAAAGACCCTACTTGAAATTCATGAAATACAATAACTTTTTTGTGTCACCTCGATTTTTCCCTTCTATTTTGGCTCGCTGTATAGCCTGTAAGTTCTCAGCTTTTCTTATGAAAAACAATGACTTTATTTTTAACGTTCCTATGGAATACAGAATAGCTTCTAGCCCATAAGATATGACCAATGAATCTATTAGAACTGAGTCACGATTTTATTGGTTGAATTATCCATCAACAGGATAACTGCCAAGAAGCCACACGACTCTTCCTCCACCCTTGGGCTGTGGTGTGAGTAATGAATTGGGACTGTCATCAAGCACCTATTTCTGGGTGATCAGTCTGAGCAGTGTTGGCAGATGCTGGCGCCATAATAGTTGTCAGGGAGCCACAGGGGTCCCAGGTTTTCTGGAACACTGTCAATACCACAAACTGTGAAGCTTTTTCATTCTTTCCAAGAAAAAAAATTTAAGTAAAAAAAAAATTAACTCTGAAGTTAAATTTAAACCACTAATTTAAAAAAATTAGTCAAGTCACTTGTTTTTCATTTCAGTGACATAGCCAGTGTAAATGGAAACATATGCATTAAAGTTCTATTTAGGGGGATCAGAGGGCCTCTGGGAGATTATGAGTCTGTCTCTGACAAACAGTTTCTACTCTATAATCTCTTTGAGCCCCAGGCAAGCCTTGTAGGGCTGTCTTAGCTGAATTTTGTATCTGGCCATGTGGAAAATAAATAACCCTCAAATCAAAATTATAGCCAGGATATACATTCGTCAGTTTTAGTAGTATTTTCCCAAATAATGCATGCATATAAAAATTCTGTTCTAGAAGTTTCTAGTTGGATGACCTGATAACTGCTTTAACTCAGCCTCTTTCTCCCTTATTCTTCAGCTCCACAGTTTTGGAAGCCCCGGCCTGGGGTAGGTACCTCGTGTTTTGCAGATGAAGCATTGCTCATTTGGGTAGAAGTGTGGGTTGCACTGATGTCATGAGGCTACTTGGGATTTAGCCTTGCTTGTTTCAGAGACACTATAATCAATGTGTTCCTAGTTGGATTTCATTTGACATAAACACAGGAATGAGGTCTTCGGAAGTCATCGTTCCCTGTCTTCAGGTTGCGTTTAACGTGACATGTTCTAAGTCAAGCCAACTTGCCTTGAGGTAGAGAAAGAAAAGTGGGGGTTGGGGCGGAAGTCCTGGGACTTACTAGGAAGTTCTGGATGATCCACCCCAGAGTTCCGATTCTTGGATACCATCTCGGGAATTCCCCGCCCCACACCATAACACGCTCTGCTCTTCTACATGCTGTGCTTTCCTGACATTCTTGCCAGGTAACAATTTTAGGGGACATTAAGTGAGGCAGTATGTGATTCAGTTCTACTTAAGAAATCAGATTTGGGGGCTGGGGCTGGAGAGATGGCCTAGCGGTTAAGAGCACCGACCGCTCTTGCAGAGGACCTGGGTTCGATCCCCAGCACCCACATGGCAGCTGAGAACCGTCTGTAACTCCAATTCTAGGAGAACTCCTGTTCCAGGGGAATCCGACACCCTCTTCTGACCTCCACAGCATTTCACGACACGGGTGCACAAACCTACATGCAGACAGTACATTCATACACATAAAAAAAATAATAAATAAAAATTTTTTTAATTATAAAAAAAAGAAATCAGATTTTAAGTAGATATTTTGAATGAGGAATTATGTGAAATGATTATTGGGACATCCAAGAAAGTGGCCTTGGGGCCAAGTTAATCCAACTACTCCACCCATCCATTTGATGACATTCATGACACTGAGCAAGCCCTCTTCACAAAACATCTACACTGTGGGAAAGTTAACCACACGACAGTTTATCATTGAGGTTACTCTTAGAGGAACTTTCTAAGTTGTGTTTTTAAATAAACAAACACAACTTGGATGGAATCAATGAACATTAAATTAATATTCAACTTTCATTTGGCTATTGTTTCAATCCAAGGTACAGTAAAATGAAATAAAACCTCCATCACCCCCAATACTTTAGATAACATAACAGATGGCTTTTTGTTAGCTCTTAATACATTTCAAACGAAAGACTATTAACATACTGAGGATAACTTAGAATCAAGGGATACAAGACAGGAGTACATTGTAGAAATGACAGATAAAGTGACAGATTGAAGTGGGTCACCACAGTTTTCAGTTTGAGAAGCTCTGGAGTCACCTAAGTGAGAGGCCTCTGGGTAGGCCTGCGGGGTTATGTTGATTAGGTTAAGGTTGGGAGACCCACCCACTGTGGGCATTCCATTCTCTGTACTGGGATCTGGACTGTACAAAAGGAAGAAAGTGAGCTGTGTAGAGGCTTTCATTGCTCTCTGCTTCTTGACTGTGGATGGATACAATGCATCCAGCTTCCTGCCATGACAGATCATGCCTCAGACTGTGAGACCAAATAAACTCTCCTTTCTCAAATTCCTTTTGCCAAGGTATTTTATCACAGTAAGAGGAAAAGAAACTAAGAAATGGAGATGACAGAGAGATAGAATTAGATAGTGAAATAGAATTAGAGGGAGAGAATTAGATAGTGAAATAGAATTTGAGGGAAAGAGAGAGAATTAGAGATGGTGATAAAGAGAGGCAGACAATATTAGATAATTTTTAAAATTCATTATTTAAAAAAAGAACTCCCTCTGGGTTTTTCTTTTTTTAATTTTTTTTATTTTTTATGTGTGTGAATGTACTGTCTGCATGTAGGTTTGTACACCTGTGTCGTGCAATGCCATGGAGTTCAGAAGATTGTGTCGGATTCCCCTGGAACTGGAGTTAAAGACGGTTCTTAGCTGCCATGTGGGTGCTGGGGATTGAACCCAGGTCCTCTGCAAGAGCAGTCAGTGCTCTTAACCACTGGGCCATCTTTCCAGCCCCGTCCCTCTGGGTTTTTCACATTAGCATCTCTCTCTCTCTCTCTCTCTCTCTCTCTCTCTCTCTCTCTCTCTCTCTCTCTCTCTCTCTCTCTCTCTCTCTCTCTCTCTCTCTCTCTCTCTTTCCCTTACTCCATGTCTTCCCCATTTGATGAAAAATTACACATACAATATCTCTATGAGTTCATGTGCATAGTTGAAGGCTGTATAACAAGAAACAGTGCCACACAGGAGAAACCTTCCTTTGAGTTGTTGCCCAGGGTAGTCCAAGAGACTCCCAAATTACACAGGCTATTGCCACAGTTCTTGATTGCCCCACAGAACTTGAAGGTCTATTACAGAAGACAGGACATACTTTGGAGACTAGATTTAGAGTAATGGAGCTGGAACTGACCTGGAAGCCACTTCCTCTGAAGGCTAGTTCTCATAGCTTGGAGAGTACTACCCAAGCTGCTAAGGGAGGACATCAATTGAGGGTTCAACACCAGCTTTAAGACCAAAATCAATGACCAGCACAGCATAGGACATTGGTGCAGTCACAGCACTTTCATCTTGGGGGAAATCAATGGACACCTAATTGGACTTAAAGCCCATTCAGTGGGAGGAAATTTATATGTGGTACTGTAAACATAGCCAAATACATATAGATGGAGAAATCATAGATCTTAAAGAAATCTCCAAGGTTGTCACATCTCTACACTAATATAATTCTTCACTAAGTGCAAAATATGTATCCTTGTATTTAGAGTTAAGTATCCCAGTCACCACCCTTCTAAGAAGCTTCTTTTGTACCAGAGACTATTACAGACAGAGCACCACAAATGGTCACACACAGACATTGTCTGTGAATTGCCCAAGCCTAAGTAGCACATCTTCAATGCAACCTCTATATCTAAGGCTCATGCATCATAGAACAAAAGGTAAAGAGAACACTAATGAATCTCAGCTCTCATTAATGAAGCTCTCTTATGCTACAGAGGGCCAGGGACACAAAAGGTCACAAATGGCCAAAGCATGGAGATTAGGAGTCTGCAGAGTGTGGGTCCTTGGACAGGTCCTATATTAAGTTTTATTCACCTGGGGCTTGGGGACCATTTGGGAAGAGGGGGTAGAAAAACTGTAAGAGCCAGGGAAGAGGTGCATGACCAAATGGAAATAGAGTCCTACAATCCCTCGGGACCCTGCTCATATGAACCTAGAGCAATGTTGTGAACATGCACAAGACCCATGCAACTCAATCAGACAAAAACCTATCATGGAACTGGGGAAATGGGAGGCACACCCCAATCTTAACTGAAGAAATATTGACAGCTGATTATTGATAGGTGAGGAAGAGCTGTTCTTAAAGCAAGGGACTCTGGATAGGCTGACTAGACATCAGTGGTTCCTCAAGGAACTTGCACTGAGGAATGTCTGGGAATGCTAACTTGACACATAGGCCCTAACACAAATGCTAGTGTATGAGTTCCAGTGGGGGTAGGGGGTGTGCTGGTACCAGTCGGGAAGGAAGTATAAAGGTGATTAAGAGAGATGGAGATATTCTGTGTGAAATATACAAAAAAAACAAACATTAAGACTTAATTAACACTTGCTAGGCATGGTGGCACACTATTTATTTATTTATTTATTTATTTATTTAGTTTGTTTATTTATTTATTCATTCATTCATTTATTTTTACTTTTTTGCCTTTTTAAGACAGGATCTCCTCACAGAGACCCACCTGCCTCCGCCTCCTGAGTGGTGGAATTAAAGGCAGAGTCAGGAGGATTTCTGTGAGATTGAGGACACCCTCTACATAGCCAGTTCCTGGCCAGCTAGGGTTGTGGGGGACACCCTGTCTTAAGTAGCCAAACCCCCCCCCAAAAAAACACAAAGACTTGGGTCTGGAGAGATGGTTCAGCAGTTAAGAGCACTGGCTGCTCTTGCAGAGGACCCAGTTTCCATTCCCAGCACCCACATGGTGGCTAACAACCATTCATAACTCCAGTTCCACAGGATCCAGACCCTCTTCTAACCTCCATGTGCATTATACAACACAGGTCTACTTACACAGATGCAGGTATTACACTCAAAGACATAAAATAAAAATAGTAAACAAAATAAAATAAAAAGACTTAACACCACATAAAAAAATAAATAAAAAAAAAATTAAAAAAAAAGCTAAGGGGCTGGAGAGATGGCCTAGCGGTTAAGAGCACCGACTGCTCTTGCAGAGGACCCGGGTTCGATCCCCAGCACCCACATGGCGGCTGAGAACCGTCTTTAACTCCAGTTCCAGGGGAATCCGACACCCTCTTCTGACCTCCACGGCATTGCATGACACAGATGCACAAACCTGCATGCAAACAGTACATTCACACACATANACATTCATACACATAAAAAATAAATAAAAAAAAAAATTAAAAAAAAAAAAAGACTTAACACTCATTTGGAGAGTGAACGCCTTTGGGAAGTCTCAAGTTTCTCTGGAATTTTAAGGATACCAGTGAGCCTGTTGCATCTGAGTGAGTTACATGTAGCCAAGAGAGGACTCATTTGTTCCCACACGACAGCTTCCTGACCTACAGGGGCAGTTGCAGGGGGCGAGCAGCTACTAGTAGCATCAGAAGAATGCCCCACACATAAAGACTTGACCCCCAATGCCTTGTTTCTACCCCAGGGAAAGAAATAGAAACTCCTTAGGCCTCTATAAGAGTATGTGATGACCTCAGTGAAACATTAACCATTAGTGGTAGAAATTATCACCTTGAGTTTTACAGCTGAGTGCAGATTAAAGAATTTACCCTGAAAGGAAAATGATAGACAAGGCTGTTCTAGAAAACCACTTCTCCAGAATGAATCAAAATTATCATTAGCCAAACAACCAACAGATATTTTGAGCTTTGTCTTTTGGAAAGCAATTATATATAAGTTAAAAAAAAAAAAAAAGATTGAATGGACTGTGGGTGCCCTGGGAAATTAAAGTTTGATATTTACTACCTTAGGTAATGGAAGACCAGTAAAGATATTTGATCTTGAGATGAAGTTTAAAATAGCATGTAGAAGACATTTACAAAGTAGACAGTGGTTTTTTTGTTTTGTTTTGTTTTGTTTTGTTTTGTTTTTTGAAAGAGTCTCACTATGTAGCTTTGACTGGCCTGGAACTCACTATGTAGACCAGGCTTGCCTCAAACTCACAGAGATTTTCCTGGATCTGCCTCCCAAGTGTTGGGATTAAGCTGCATACCACCACACCCCGCCTGACTGGGGTACTTTCAAGCCCTTTGCGAGCAACTCCCAGAATTCTGTTGGACTTAGTGGTAAAGACAATTTCTGTTCACTGTAATAGTACAATAGAAATGGGAGGCACACTATGTATTTTAAGTTTTCTACAGAACAAAAGGCTTTCTTAAAAAAAAAATCAGTCGAGCCAGAGAAGATGGCTCAGTGGTTAAAGCCTTTTGCTACCCAAACCTGACAACCTACCCAAGTACAGGTAGAAGGAGAGATCACACTCCACAAAGCTGTCCTCTGACCGTCACATGTGTACCATGACATGTGCATCCCCCCCCACACACATCTGTTATTAATAATAAATAAAAGTAAATATTAAAAAAGATAACCAGTAGCCAGGGGTGGTGGCTCACGCCTTTAATCCTAGCACTCAGAGGCAGAGGCAGGCAGATCTCTGTGAGTTCAAGGCCAGCCTGGTCTACATAGTGAGCACCAGGCTAGCTGGGACTAAAGGGAGACCCTGTCTCAAAAAGAACCCCCCCTCAAAAAAAAAGAAAAAATAAAAAGAAAAGATAACCAGTATTTAATTTAATACAACACATCAGTAATATTCACATTTTATATACAATCAATATGAAAACTCATTTGTTTGACATCTTTTTCTTTCCTAATCCAATGTGTCTTTTATACATGTGAGCACTTCTCAGTTTATACTAGAACCCTTTTAAGAGCTTCATAGCACACGTGGCTGTTTGCTGCCACACAGGAAGTGCAGCTCTAGAGCCTCACTCCGCAAGTGTGATCTGCAGACCATTGCAGTAGTCAAGTCACTGCGAACTTTCTAGAAATGCAGAATTCTCAAGTGAAGTAACACAGTTCCAGAAAAACAAAAGACAAATGGTATCCCTCATCTGTGGATGCTAGTACCAAGTACCTAGCTGCAAGACAAAATGTGCAACGTTAACATTATACTCCTCACGGATCTAAAGTCAACTATGCTCTTGTATTGGGAATCCCTACACAGGTTCTAGAGATGACATAACACGTATTCTCAGACCTTGGACTTTTAATATATGATGGAGGACATGTGTGCATCTTTTAGAGTAATATGGGATTAAAATGGAAAGATGTGAATCAAGAAATATGCTATGGAAATAACATACAGTTTGTTTCCAAAGGATACAATGTTAATATGGGTGCAATGTAACAGGCTGGTGCAACTTAGCCTTTCTGGGTGCTTAACGACCATATCTGAAGTCCCTACCAGTTTGACCAAGGGACCTGGGGGACAACTTTGTTCCTTGCCCTCAGAGGTCAACCAAGTCTTAGGGGATTATTCATGGGGACATCTCTTGAAAAGTCCTGCAGAGGTGGGTCACCATTCCTCCTGTTCAGGGAGGTCTTGGAGAGCCACTAATGGGACTTCAGCCAGTGTCCAGTCTATAAAGAGGAAAGTCTGCTTATACTTCAGAAAAGGAAGCCTGGTCTAGCAAGACCTGATTTTGTCCTCATGTGGATGGAACTGGTGGATGAGGAGCTGAAAGAAGCAAGGGGCTCCTACCCTACCCCCCCAAAAAAAAACCCGAGAGACCCCTGAAGACAAGATCCTCAACTGACCTCAACAAAACAAAACCTTGGTTAATCTGGGCTATCTGTATGGCCTTAAGCATCCAGAAGGAAAGTACAACCAGAAATAAATAATAAGACCAGAGAAACTGTAATGCAGACACAAAACTTGAGATCTTAGTAAAAAGACAAAAAGAAAAACAGAGAGCACCGTTGTTTGACCTGTCTACAATTCTTACAGGCAGGTGCATATTCTCTGTGGATGCCACTGCTTTTTGCACTCCTCAAAGACATGAGATACAGCTTTTTTACTTTTTAGCCTTCCAATATGGACTGAGGACTGCTGAGACACCCAGCTTGTGAACTAAGCAGCTAATGGAAATTCAGCCTCCTCAGAAGATGGACTGACATTGTTGGATTACCTCGGCAGTATCATGGAGGCCAATGCAGGGGGATCAAGACAGGACATGTGCTTACTGGACTTCATTTGGGGGCACAATATTTAAAGCAGAAGCACATCAGTAAAGGTTTCCTTCTGCATAAGGTTTTTTTTGTAGTGTAATATCTTAATCATAGTCTACCATCAAATATTTTAGGAATATCTTTAATGTTTAGATAGTATATTAGCAGCATGCAATAATTACATCATAGGTTCTCAAGCAGAGGTAGTCTATTGCAAGGACCTTATTTGCTGCCAGTTATCATAAGCTGTTTAAAGTTAGAAAACTGAATAGAAACACTGATTATTGTAGAAATGCACTTTGCTCAGTAATACTTGAGTTGTTGCAATATTAGATTATCCATTTGGTTGTTACAGAAGATCCTTAACTCTAATTGACAGTTGTTGCCGTAATAGTACATTGCCTGTATTTCTACCTCTAGTAATGGGCTTTATGTGCTAGATTTCAATATCCTTGAGCCTGGGCAAGTGCACAAGTCTTTTTAAGAAAGAAACATGGTTTATTTGCACTAAACTGAAAAAAAAAAAAAGAAAGAAATGCAGAATCCTCATGTCCACCTCTGACCTGTCTAATCTTCATCTAAATTGTAATGACATTGTCCAGGTCATTGTGTGCATGTTGAAGGTTGAGGAGCACCTTATTCTAGAACAGTGGGTCTTAGGATGTGCTCCCCTGGGAACTTCTCAGACCTCTGAATAGAAACTCTGGAGCCTATTGGGTGTGGTGGCACACACCTTTAGTCCTAGCTCTCAGGAGGCAGAGGCAGGCAGATCTTTGTGAGTTCATGGCTAGCCTGGTCTACAGAGTGAGTTCCAGGACAGCTGAGGCTACAGAGAGACCCTGTCTCGAAAAGACCAAAAAAAAAAAAAAAGGAAAGAAAAAAAAGAAAGAAAGAAAGAAAGGAAGGAAGGAAAGGAAGGAAGGAAGGAAGGAAGGAAGGAAGGAAGGAAGGAAGGAAGGAAGGAAACTCTGGGGCCCGAATTCTGAGCTCTAACAAACCCTCCAGGAAATCCTGGAGCATAATCAGGTTCAGGAACTGCTATTCGAAACATCTTTTTTTAGCAAAGCTACTGCTACAGTTTGCCTACGGGCCTTACATTTAGAGATATCTTTTTTCACATAAATTTATTTTTTATTTTTTAACAAATTTAGACCCGTGTTCCCGCCCATTCCCCCACCCCGCCAGAGCTCACGCAGTCTGCCAAACATGCTTTTCATCTCTTTCTCAATCTTTCTCAATATTCTCCATGAGGAAGTTGACTGTTTTGAGCAGAAGTTCACTGTTTCAGCCAGTTCTTTGATGCAGTCCTTTCTGTTGTTGTTGTTTCCAATATGCATTACGCCCAACTGCTTTGGACAATTCCACAATAAATTCCATTTCTTAAGGAACAAATGGAGGAATACGCATATTAGGAAAACTGAAGAGAAGACTAACTGAGAGAAAAGGAGCTAGCTGGAGGAAGGGAGAGGACACGGGAAGGGCAGTGGGAGAGGAATGAGAACAAAGACATACATGAGAACATGCCTGGATGAAACACATCAATGTGCATGCCAACCTTCAAGGGTTATTTTGACAAGGAAAACATAGTTTATATCATTCCTCAGAAACATACATCGTTATTGATATCAGAGGGAGGGGAGTCAACATCATAACATCTCATTAAAATATATGTATATACACATTAAACCTCAGACATCATTCCCTGTAAGAATTTCTCACCGATTTGCAGTAAAAAGCTCCCCTTTACTGAGTGTCTTTATATGTCAGGCCCTATATTGGATATTTTGCACATATTTCCTCTCACCACCTTCCCAACTCTTGCATGGGAGGCAGGAGCACCCACAATTCACCAGGTGAAGCACCCTAGCTGCTGTTGTGACAAGGCTAGGATCCAGCTGACATCAACCCGACTCCTGTGTGCATACCACTTACCCCTGACCCCTTGCCTCAGCATTAGCTTGCTAAGTTTAAATAACTTTAATTAAAAGCCAAAGCACTTGAGGTTTTAGTGAGTGTGGACTGAATGTGCACTGACATTTAAAGTATTCCAAAGAGCTCTCAAGTTAACTGCACAAACTGCTCCCGCATACTCACCCACGCTCAGCTCTACCTGCACTGTGAACAACCTCTTCAGGGTACAAACCGCAGCCCAGGGCAGTGCAGGCCAAGATAGGAAGACTGCAGGAGCATCAGAGCATGCAGTGTGTCCACAGTGGGATGGTCGTGGGGATGATGTGAGTGAGTAGAAGGGGCAGGACACGCAGCCTCTGCCTGTCAGGGAAGAGTGCTTAATTGCTGACCTTGTTCACATTGATGGCTCAAGGCAAACAAGTTGGTTTTGTCAGTTTTTGTGGCCTTCGCTTCCCTGCAGCCAGGCATCCTCTCATTGCTGGATCCAGAGCACTCTGCTCCCTTGCTCTGCTGCTTTCTTACAGACAATGGAGTATTCGCTTAAGGTTCCGCTAATGGTGTATAAGAAATTGAATCTAGGGCTGGAGAGATAGCTCAGCAGTTAAGAGCACTGGTTGCTCTTGCAGAGGTCCCAGGTTCAAATCCCAGCGCCCACATGGTGGCTAACAACTGTCCATAACTCCAGTTCCAGGGTATCCGACGCCCTCTTCTGACCTCCATGGGCACTGCACAACATGGGTGCACTTACATAACATGCAGTCTGTGATCCTAACACGGGGCGGGGGGGGGGCAGAAGCAAGAGGGTCGGGGGTTCAAGGCCATCAAGTACACAGTGAGTCTGAAAGCAGCCTGGATTGTGTGAGACCCTAACACAAAAACAAACTAAACAAAACAGGGGCCATGGAGATGGCTCAGTCATTAAAGAGCCTGCCATCCAAACATGAGGACCCGAGTTCAGATCCCAGGAAAACAGAGCATGGAAGTAAGACTCTGTCATCCCAATTGGAGGGTTGGGGGAGGGGTTGAGGTACAGGGGCAAGCAGAGGCCTGGGGCATGCTGGCCAGTCAATCTCAACAATCTGTGAGCTCCAGGCTCAGTGAAAGACTGTCTCAAAAAATGAAGTGGAGGATAACTGAAGAAGACACCTGACATAGACCGCTGGCCTCTACATGCACACACACTCTCACATGTACACACACACACAAACTTGCGTAAACACATATGTATAGACACACCAAAAAAAAAAAAAAACTACAATGAATTTCTTCATGAGCAATGGTAATCCCTCACTCACGCTCCCTCACCTGCCTGTGTGGCCCACCTGGCGGTGAGCTCTCGGATTACACACAGCAATTACATCATCAGTAGCTAAATACAACCTCTCAGATGCTCAGAGTCCCCTCAGCCTGTCTCCCAACAGCAGCCGTCTGAGTTCCCTGGATAGCTTCTGGATACACTGCAGCGCTGAGGACAGCTTGACAGCGTCTCAAGTCTTTTCTATCCCACAACAGATCACATTTTCACTGGCAGATCATTTTTCTGAACCTTAAAATGTGTGTACTTTCCCAACTTGAGGAGAGGTCAGTGACTGTGTTACGGTCCAATTTAGGATGTGAGTTTTTTTTTAATCTATTATTGTTTTTGTTTTATGTGTATGAGTGTGTTGTCCGCATGCATGTAAATGTACCCTGTGGTACAATGCCTTCGGAGGTCAAAAGAGGGCTTTGGATTTCTCTGGAACTAGAGTTACAGATGGTTGTTAGTTGCCATGTGGGTGCTGGGACTTATACCCAGGTCCTCTGCAAGAACAGCCAGTATTCTTAACTGCTGAGCCATCTCTCCAGTCCCTGGTATTTGTTTTCAGTCATAATTTTTTGTTTCATTCTGTAAGAGCACAAATTCTGCAACATGGCAGCGGCTTGTAATTCTATGGAGATTACATTGTGATTTGAGTGTTAATTAATGCATTCATAGCTGGCAGTAAAATAGGAACACCCTACTCACTATGAGCAGAGAGACTCATAGAAATGAAACCTTTTTGCCTTCCTGGAAAACTTATGCTTAAAGATAGTCTGGGAAATTTAACACCAGAGTAGTTATAGGAAAGTCCTTGAGAAGAAAAAGAGGGCCTTAGAATGAGTTTATGGAGAAATATTTCCATTCTGCAAGCTTCATTTTCCTCCCAGTATACAGTGTCAGGTGATATGTTGGCATTTAAGGATTTGTGATCACTGACGAGGGTTCTGTTTTGTCTCCATCTGGAGAGTGGAGGCTGAAGCATGGGCTAGACTAGGGCACCAACAATACATGCGCACAAGCAAAAGAGTTGATGGCCCATATTGAATACATATCCCATGCCCATAATAGGGCCAAATCACAACCCATTTCAGTACACGGAGGTGGAAATGAGGATAGCTCTAGATGCAGAGTCATCTTTAACCTGGAAGCCTGGTTCAGAATATTGGTCAGCTTAAGAAATACTTTCAGCCTCAATTAGCCCATTTTACCTAGACCCAAATGGCTAATTAACATCTCTTTCAAAAAGTGCACAGCAGCTTAATGCTAAAGAGCTGGCTATCTAGGTGCTATCTGGGTCTCAGAGTCAGGGAGAATCTTTGTGCCAGACTCTCACCCTCTTGCCTCTAATATCCTCTGAGCAGATTCGTTGCCATCTTGGGAGGTGGTAAAACTGGCTGCTCAACACTTTGGGATTGCATAATGTTAAGAGGGTCTTTCATTGGAATAGTCTCTGTCAAGGCCTCCTTAGCTTCTGGATTCTGGATCCCATCAGAGGGGCCCTGGGCTCTTCTTAAAAGAAGTTAGTCATTAGCCGGGTGTGGTGGTGCACACCTTTAATCCTAGCACTTGGGAGGCAGAGGCAGGTGGATCTTTGTGAGTTCAAGGCCAGCCTGGTCTACAGAGTGAGTTTCAGGACAGCTGGGGCCACAAGGAGGCCCTGTCTCAAAAAGACCAAAAAAAAAAAAAAAAGTCACAGATTTTTAAGGAAAAGTGTGAGGTTCTCAGGAATCTGAAAAGAAGAAGCTAATTATGGTATGCTCGCTATACATAATTTAAAGCCATATAACTGGAACTGCTCTCTGTATTTTGAGAGATCCAAATGGTTGGAATAGAAAGGAAGCCTCTGTACTTTGGAGAAACCCTGTGTCGTTAATCTACATTGGTTATGACGGAGTTAAAAAACCCCAACCATGCAAGGTGGTTTGAGATTCTTTATTACTTGCATTTGGGGCTGAAATTTATTAAAGCCTCCCTGTTCTTTGCTTTATGAGGAACAGAGGCCCAGAAGTTCAGCCTATAAAATGAAATGAATTCAGAACTGTTACAGACAAACTGTGTAGATGAGTGAAGTTTGATATATGGAACACACTAAAAGAAATGCTGGTATGCTGCCTTAAGAGCATAGCTCATACTCACATCACACCAGCTACAGATGCAATTCTCCAGCAGCTGTTCAGGAGCAGATTGCTGCTTTAATGAACCAATAACTCATACTAACCAGCCTGGTTTTTGCATCAGCAGCGTGTGTGTCTATGTTAGACTTGTTCTCCCAGCAACTCTGAAGAACCTCTCCTCTTGCAAACAGTGCACACTCCAGTCCACTGGAGTTCCAGTCATATTTTGTTTTGTTTTGTTAATATATTTTTGTATTTTTATTAAACTTTTTCATACACCATTTCTCAATCTAAGTTAACCAGTCACATTTTAATAACCTTAAGTTGATGGTGTTTAAAATTAACTGGGAGCTATTGTATATACTATGCCTTATCTGAACATGGACGTGAGACAAGCTCTCAGTCTCAACACCATTTTGGCCCAGTGATTGTGTCATCTGAACTTTGCTTAGACGACAGTACAGTTATTGAGGCTCCAAATTGTTGCCTTTGCCTATTTGATATTCTTGGGAAAAAAAAAAAAAAGAATTCACTAAGTGAAAATCCACAACCTAAAATTCTTCAGTGACATATTCTTATTACCCTGGAATCATAAAGACACACAGATTCCATTTGTTTCACTCAATTAATATATTATTTGTGTTCAGTCAGAGGCTTTCCTTAAAGGTCATTGCTCAGGTATCTTTTACAACAAGACAGATGAAACTACAAAATTATTAAAAGCACTAGCGATGTAACTACATTAGTAGAGTGCTTGCCTAGCATTGGAGAAGTCCTGGGCTCCGTCCCTAGCAGTTCATAAGCCACCATGGTGACACATTCAGGAGGTGAAGGCAGGTGATCAGAAGCTCAAGGTCATCCTTGGCTACATAAAGAAAGGACTGATTGCCTCATTACCACTGGGCATTTGTTTCTTTGTTTTCATAAATATAGAGTCTGGATTCATCAGCCAGCTTTTTGGAAATGCCAGTCCCATGTAGCTTATTAGCAGCCTGGTGAAGAAACACCTCCTTCTCAAGCAAGCAGCCCTCACCACTTTGAGCCACACAAACTCTTATGGCTTTCACCAGCTTGTTCTCTGCAGTGATTGAGCTGACAATTACTGCAACATTCAGAAGGCAGAGCAGTGAAGAGGCATCAGGACTCATCATCTCTGGCCAATTATTTTGTTTGTTTTCATCCCAACCAAACTACAAATTCAGGAATTGACTTTGCACAGGCAATCCATGGATTTACTGGATGCAGCAAGGGGGTCGGCCTCAGCATTGCTCCGAAAGTTGGTTGTCTCGCCTTCAGTGAAAAACAGTGTTGTGAGGACTGAAGAGATTTTTGTGTGTGTGTGAATCACCTAGAACTTTGTCTGGGAATTACTAAAGACTACATCAAAATTGTTATTTTTGCTGGGTGTGGCAGCACATATCTTTAATCCCAGCACTCAGAAAGCATAGGCAGGTGGAGCTCTGTGAAAATGGAGGTCAGCTTAGTCTACATAGCAAGCAAGTTCCAGGCCCACAAGGGCTCCAGAGTAAGGCACTGCTTCAAAAAAAAAGTCTTTCTCACTTTTAATGCTGCTGTTGCTGTCAAGGCTGCTACCCAAGACCCCACTCTGGTCAAATTAACCAATTGCTCAGGCACTTTCATTCATCTCTCATTTTCTTTTCTTTTTTTTTTTTTTTTTTTTTTGTCTTTTCGGACACAGGGTTCTCCCTGTAGGCTCCCTGTCCTGGAACTCACTCTGTGACCAGGCTGGCCTTGAACTCACAAAGATCTTCCTGCCTCTGCCTCCACGTGCTAGGATTAAAGGCATGCGCCACCACACCCGGCTTCACCTCTCATTTTCTTTTCTTTCTTTTTTTTTTTTTTCTAATTAAATTGTTTTTATTGATGCTTTGTGCATTTCATACATTTTTTCCAATTTTTTTTTTTTTTTTTCCTTTCCTTTCCTCCCCCCACCCCCCCCATCCCAGATCTGCATTCTGCCAAACTTTCCTGCCTATCTTTCTCTCATTTTTTTTTTCATTTTTAGCTATAAGTGATAATCCATGAGTACAAGCATCCTTCATGCAAAACCTATCTGCAGGCTGTTGTGCCCAAACACCTACAGCCCCACCATCCAGTGGGGGGTGACAGGTTGTTTGTTCAATCAAGTTGATCAAATGAGTGTCCAGACTACATTGCTGTAGTTTCACCATTCACCCCAATCGCAGCCCTTACATTCTACCACGCCCCCTCTTCCGCAGGTTGTTCCCTAGGCTTAGAAAAGGGGCACAGGTGGATGAGAGGTAAAACAGTCCACTCTCTCTGGAGCTGTTGACTTGGACTCTGGTCAATTCTGGCTGTTTCCTTTCATGGGCTGACAGTTTGTCCAGGAATAACCTTTCGATCCTGGCCTGGCGCGTTATGGCGTCTCCCCTGCGACCCAGGTTCCCGCCCACAAGTCCAGCCGGGACCAGAGCAGACGGGCCACCTCTCATTTTCAAAAGCAGAGAAAAGCTGTATTCTGTGCTGTTAAGACAGGTGTCATTGTAAATCCACTTTATAAATCCAAATGCCTTTTAGTCTTTGTCTCTTTGGAACAGAGAAGCTTCTGCAATGAAGTATCATCAGGATTAAGAAATAAACTATAGAGGATGGGAGACAATATTTGAAAACTATTTTTTGGACAGGGGATTGATAATACAAGATATATACGGGCTGGAGAGATAGCCTAGCGGTTAAGAGCACCAACTGCTCTTGCAGAAGACCCGGGTTCGATCCCCAGCACCCACATGGCGGCTAAGAACCTTCTGTAACTCCAATTCCAGGAGAACTCCAGTTCCAGGGGAATCTTCACACATCTTCAGTGGAGACACGGCATTGACACATCTTCAGTGGAGACACGGTATTGACACATCCTCAATGGAGATGGTATTGACATGTCCTTATGTGGCAGGTTGTCTGGATTTGGCACATGTGTAGAGTGAGTGAAAAATCCAACTTGGCATCAAAAGCCCTTTCATCTCACCTAGAGTTAAACTAAGTCAGTTTTATGTGTTTGGCTTTTTGTACTTTCTTTTTTTCTGGTCATTTTGAAATATATCATAGATTGCTGTAACCCTATTGTACTGCAGAAAATCAGAACTTTTCCTGACTGTCTAGGGCCATCTATGGAACATCTTCGCACATCCCTTCTGCCTGCCCTTCCTGGTCTCTACTGCTAAAAGTCTCATTCTATTCTTCAGAGAGCAAGTGTTTAATTGCCACAAAAGAATGAAAACATGTGATACCCTCTTCTGACCTCCGCAGCATTGCACGTCACGGGTGCACAGACCTACATGCAGTCAGTACATTCATACACGTACAAAAATAAAAAAACAAAAATAAAATAAAAAAAATACAGCATATATAAGGAAATAAAAAGAAACTGAACTGCAAAATAATCCCTAAACAATCTAATTTAAAAATGGACTAAAGATCAGAACAGACACTTCTCAAAAGTAAGCATACAAACACCAAGTATATGACATAACACTCATTCTCACTAATTAGCAGAGACATGCAAATCAAAACCACAATGAGGTTGCATCTCATCATAGTCAGAATGGATGTTTTCAAAAAGATTTAAAAAAAAAACATGCTGGCAAGGATATGGAGAAAAAGGGGAGAGCTCTTACACACTACTGGTAGAAGTGTAAACTAGTACCCCCCTCATGGAAAACAATACAGAGATACCCCAAAGACTAAGAATAGCATTCCCATATGATGTAATGCAGCAATTGTACTACTAAGCCCAGGGAGATGAAATCACAGAGATGCTTGCATCTCACATTTATGGCAGCACCATTTGCAATAGCTGAGATATAGGATCACCCAAGACGCCAAGCAGTGGATGAATAGTTTAAAAACCATATTCCCAATGGGCTGTTATTCAGTCATAAAAAAAAAAATGAAATCTTGTCATTTCAGTAACATGGATGGAAATGGAGGTCTTTAAGTAAAATAAGCTAGACACAGATTGACAAATATCACATGTTTTCATTCTTTCATGGCAATTAAACACTTGCTCTCTGAAGAATAGAATGAGACTTTTAGCAGTAGAGACCAGGAAGGGCAGGCAGAAGGGATGTGCAAAGATGTTCCATAGATGGCCCTAGACAGTCAGGAAAAGTTCTGATTTTCTGCAGCACAATAGGGTTACAGCAATCTATGATATATTTCAAAATGACCAGAAAAAAAGAAAGTACAAAAAGCCAAACACATAAAACTGACTTAGTTTAACTCTGGGTGAGATGAAAGGGCTTTTGATGCCAAGTTGGCTTTTTCACTCACTCTACACATGTGCCAAATCCAGACAACCTGCCACGTAAGGACGTGTCAATACCGTCTCCACTGAGGATGTGTCAATACAGTGTCTCCACTGAAGATGTGTCAATGCTGTGTCTCCACTGAAGATGTGTCAATGCCATGTCTCCACTGAAGATGTGTCAAAACCGTGTCTCCACTGAAGATGTGTCAACACCGTGTCTCCATTGAAGATGTGTCAATATCATGTCTCCACTGAAGAAGAACAGTTCAAACTAAAGAGATGGAAAATCATTTGCTGAATAAAGTCAGTGTCTTGCCTGATTTATTCACTTTAATTGTCTTGAAATTATTAAATGTGTGGTCAGTAGCCCACCAGGGCCATGGTGAACAGTGTGTTTTAAAATAGCACGGTGCTGGAGAAATGGCTTAGCAGTTGAGAGCACTGCTCTTGCAGAGGACCCGGGTTTGATTCCCAGCATCCACATGGCAGCTAAGAACTGTCTTTAACTGCAGTTCCAGGAGAATCCAATGCCCTCTTCTGACCTCCAGCGCATTGCACGACATGGGTGCACCTACCTACATACAGACAGTACACTCATACACATTAAAAAAAAAAAAAGCATTTGTGGAGCTGGAGAGATGGCTCAGGGGTTAAGAGCAGGGGAAGGCTGGAGAAATGGTTCAATAGATAAGAGTGCCAACTGCTCTTTCAGAGGACCTGAGTTCAATTCCCAGCACCCACATGGTGGCCAAGAACAATCTTTAGTGCCTAGCATGGTGGAGCACGCCTTTAATCCCAGCACTTGGGAGGCAGAGGCAGGTGGACTTTTGTGAGTTCAAGTCCAGCCTGGTCTACAGAGCAAGCTCCAGGCCAGCTGGGACTAAAGGGAGACCCCGTCTCAAAAATATCATTAAATAAATACATAAATACATAAATAAATTAAAAATAAAATAACATTTGTTTTCCTTTTTTCTTTGACCATATACCTCAGTCAAGTGAGGACCTAAGGTGACTTACGGTTTCCAAATGTTCCCCCTTGTAACAGTTGGAAAGATGCTTTTTGCACAATATTGTTGGGCTACTTTTGTTGGTAGGCATTTTTTTTTCTCTTGAAGGCCGTGAACATGCTGTTTACCTGGCTAAAGATGTGAACAGGCTTATTTTAACTTGTTATAAATAAAAGCTATAACTTGTGCTAGAGAAAACGCCCTCCTGCAAAAGATCATTGAATCCTCTAGTGAGTATAAACAGCGTGCTAGACATACTGCCTCACAATGACACAGAGTTCATACCACAGCCACTTGTTTTTCTTGTTGAAGTGAAATAGGGAGAACTTCCCTTACTCCCTCAAGAGAAAGAGCAGTTTATTTCCATGTAAGCAGAGAGAATGAAGAGAAGTTGGTGGGGAGAGGTCATCTGGCGGGGGGTGGGGGGGGTGGCAGCAGTCTCACCCCAGCACTGTCTCCTCCTGTGCTTTTTTGGAATAAATTTCCTGTGAAGTCTGGGTTGGTGCTGGCAGGTAGGAAAACAGTCAAGCCTGTGCTCTGTGCAGGGACAGACACAGAACCTGTCCTTTAGTCAGACTAGCAGGAAATCTATAAAAGAAAAAGGCCTCAAGGATTTACAAGTAGGGTTTAAATGCATGGAAATTAATCACATGTAAACCAAGTACAAATGTGTTAGACATCTGTGTAATATGTTATAACAGTAATTGGAGGCTCAGGTGAGACAACTTAGGAGAAGCTTCCCAAAGTGTATAGGAGTGACTTTGAAGGCTTTGACTCCTTCAAGCACAGTAGAGGTGGGAAGACACTTCTGGTCACAGCCACCATAAAGGCCCAGCGTGTTTAACAAATAGATCTACCCACTGAATGCCTGAGTGACTTCTACATTGAAAAACAGTGAATTTGAATCTGTGTTTAAATTTTTTTTCTTTTTTTTTTTTTTTTTGTCTTTAAGTTAATTTTTGTTATGGGGCTGGAAAGATAGCTCGGTCTTACAGAGGACCCTGGTTCAGTTGCCAGCACCCACATCAGGAGGCTCACAACTACCTGTAACTACAGTTCCAGGGAATCTAACACCCTCTCTGGCCTCCACAGGTACTGTGTGCCCATGGTACACACACATAAAACTAAAATAAATATTTTTTATTTAATTTATTTATCATTACTATGGTGTTGTAGTGCATGTGTGGAACTCAGAAGACAACTCTGTGGAGTCAGTTTTTTCTCTTTCCACCTTTACATGGGTTCCAGGGAATCAACTCAGGCCACCAAGCTTCTGCAGCAAGTGCTTCGCTCACTGAGCCACCCCCATCAGCCCTAGAAAACATTCTGAAACTCTTTCCTTGTCTCATGTAGCGTCTTTCTCTTGCAAAATGAGAAATGAATTCCATTGTCAGTGAAATATCCCCATGTGGTCATTAGTGTGAATTGATATTTACAAGACATCCATGTACTGGGAGACTGGTTGTGCTTTGAGAGAACAGTGCTGGAGAATACTCTGAAGTCTCCAAAATGTTTCCCAACTCACTGGATAAAGGTGGTGGAGCTTTACAGCTTCATTTGCAGAAAGTATGGAAGCTTCCCAAGTATAAAATTGTCTTAACACTCACTTCCTCCACAGTCACTTGGGTTTTTGACATCCAGAGCGGGTGGGGAAGATTTCGTCCAAGAACATCTTTTTAAAATACTTTCTACTTATTATATATGCATATAACTGCATGCACTTTTTTCCCTGTTTTGAGATGCAGGGCCAGTGTCTGGGTATTGGGAACTCTATTTGCTTTACTCAAATGTTTCTTGAAATAATAGTGGCAATGAGGAGGAGGAAGAGGAAGAGGATGAGGCTAGAATTCATGTATATTACAAATATGTCATATATGAAGTGGTACAAATATATAATACCATACACATTTCTTTAGAAGTTTCCACATAATGAAGTGAACAATATTAATGTTTCTATCTTGGTAGTTTTTGTGGTTTGATTTATTTATTTAATGCAGCAGGCATGTGAGCTGTCTACTCCTTTTCTTCCCAGCAAAGCCTGGATTGGGATTGGAGGCTCTAATGGGCCCTACACTTCTATTTCCATAGTGACTTTGCAGGTTCATGAAGGAAATGCCTCGTGCTGTCTCTGCACAGTAGTTTGATGCAGTCAGGAGCACTCCCAGCTCCTTGACATCATGGACCAGGAACTTTCAGAAGGCACTGGACAGCACAGCCATTATTTTCCTGTTGCTCCATGGCTCTGGTACCAATGTTGGTCCTGAGGATTTGGCCCTTGAATTTCCTCTGCACCCTCATCAACACCTGGGTTTTCCACCACTTGTGCTTACTTTTAACATATTGGTCTGGCCAGTGCTGGAAGAACTTCTTGGTCCTATTTTGATGATACTGTCTGAGGGCAGCCTTGGTGCCACACAGGAGATGGTGGCACCCAGCTGGCATCACCAAGGAAGACGGAAGATGCTTGTTTTGTGAAAAGAGGAGAGTTACCTCTAGCTGCCCTCCTCTCACCACTTTCTACCCATTCTTTGGCCACTTTCTCCTTTAATTGCTTAGTCCCCTCTTCATTCATTTGTTTTGTTCACTCTTCCCTTAGTGAATAGTGAAGAATGCTAAGTAAACCCAGTACAAGTTCTTGAGGTACAAAAAGACAAGAAAATCAGCAGGAGAAAATATGAATAAGCAGCAGGTTCAGATTACATTTATTCTAAAAGTTTGTTCTCAGTGTCCAAGTTCAAATTTGTGAGAAGGGAGTCAAGATTTGACATGTTGGTTAACATCCCTCCTTCTTTCCCTTCTTTTTCTTCTACCTTCCCTTCCTCCTCTCCTTCCTCCTTCCCCTCCTCCTCTACCTCATCTTCTTCCCCCTCCTCCTCTTTCTCCTCTCTCTCCCTCTTTGTTGTTTGAATTCTAATTCAATTAAATTAAAAGTACATGAGAATTCTATACTCTTAGTAACAACAATTAAGACTTGGGGAAGGCCAGGTGGCAGCACATGTCCATAATGCCAACACTCAGGAGACAGGAAGGTGACAACTTTGTGGACAACCTTGGACTGAGTGTAGGCCAGGTTGGGCTACATAGCAAGACCTGACTCAAACCAAACAAAACAAATAATAAAAGACTCGGGACAGACTGTCCCTGTTTTCTGTTCATTCATTTTATTTATATAGGTTCCTAATTCTTTTCATAGTCCTAAAATGCTCATGGCATGCCTAACTAAAACAACCCTGATGACACACCAGGAATATGCACAATAGAGTGGTCTGTGTCAGAAGGCTATAGGGTCTCTACCACTTTTTAATCTGGGTGTGTTTGAGTGAGTGTGTGTGTGTGTGTGTGTGTGCGTGTGTATACACCTCATGGATGTCAGCCCTTGCCTCCTACCTTGTTTGAAGCAGGATCTCTTGTTCACTGCTGCACATGTCTGGCTAGTCCTCAAGCTTCCAGAGAGTCTCTTACCTCCACATCCCATCTCACCATAGGAGCAATGGGATCTCAGACACAAACTGCTATGTCTGGCTTTAGGTGGGTTCTGGAGCTCCTCACGCTTACACAGCAAGCACATACCCAGCGAGCTGCCCAAGCCTCTCTCTGTTCTTTTAAATTTTTCATTCGTTAATTTTTATTTATGTTTTCATATGAGGGTATGCATGCTGGTGCCCTTAAGGCCGGAAGAGAACATCACACTCCCTGCAGCTGGAGTGACAGGTGATTATGAGCTGCCCACACATGGGTTTCTAGGATTTTTTAATAAAGGCGTTATCAATTATTGCTAACCTGATTATTTATTTACTTAGTAGACTTTGTTCTTTTGTGTTCATAGCATAAATTAGGGACATTGATACCCCTTGGCCACTTGCCTGAGTAGCATGTGTTTTGACACCATTCTGCCATCTACTTTTCATTTCCAAATGTTTCTAAACTGTGAATAATGCACATGCTTTATGACTGTGGTATGCCTTAAGCTGTTTATTCTTTCTAATGTAATAGAAACCTATTTTGCGAGTTGTATTCATTTAAATGAGTCAGAACACACCTCTTTGTAACCTTGCAACACCATAATCCTGATCCTTAAGAGGGAAGCTAGTACTAAATGTTCGCTGGAAATAAACAAATGCAATGATATCTGTGTAATTTCAAGGATCATATCCTGGGGCAGGTTTTTAAATACACTAAAGTTGTCTACAGAACTAAGAAAAAAGAAATATCTCAGCCTCAGAAAGAACACAGACCCCGGATTCCTAGGGATGCCTGGCTAGCTGATTTCTTTGCACTTTAGGTTTCTCAGTTACAGAGTGACAATTCTCATACTGACCTGCTTCATAGGTAATGGCAATAGTCACTGCCTAGTGGCTTTTCAGCTGATGAATTAGTGACCTGCTGAGGGGGAAAAATTGAGGGAGCGTAACAAAGAAAAGCACTTCAGCAGTGACAATGCTCAACAAAGAGCTTTGGTTTATTCAAAGGAGAAAAAGCTGTTCCTTCTTATTCAATCCAAACAAGGGTTCCTACTGCCTGTGTTCCTGCTTCTGCCCTTCTGGGATGTCAGCCTTAGGAGACTTTAATTGGAAATTTAATTTCATTTAAGATTTAAAGGAGAATTTAGCTTTCAATCCCAACTTGGTACTTGAATAAATGTCATCATCTGAATGAAGTTCATTTCACTTAAAAAGTATGCTGGGGAGATGGCTCAATGAGTGCTTGCTGTGTGAGCATGAAGACCTAAGTGCAAACCCCCAGCACACACATAAAAAACTGCCTGTGGCTGTGCATGTGTGCAGAAACCCCGTGCTGTGGGGATGGAGACAAGAGGACCCCTGGGGCTTACTGGCTACCAGTCTAGCTTCAAGTTAATGAGAGATCCTGTCTCAAGGGGAAAAGGTGGAGAGTGACAGACACACAAAGTCTTCCAGCCTCTGCATGCATGTGTACTTGTGTGTGCACCCCCCACACTCACGTACCCACCTACTCCCCCCACACACACATACAAAGAAGGCCAAATATTTGTTTCTTGCCTATCAAGTAATCACTAATTTCCAAATGAATAGAGAATGACAGTGCCACAGTTAATAGCTGTGTATAGGTCATCCTGAAATGTTTCCCTTTTGAGGATTTATGGCATCAATCAGAGGAGGAACCTGTTCTTTGCCCATGCGATTCTCTATGTGATTGAACTTCTTTGTCTTAATTGAGAAATACTGAGAGACTCCAAACATATTTCTAATAGCCCTTGCTAGAAATTTATCATGTTTTGTCTCTTGGTGTATCTTACTTTTGGAAGAAATCTTAATTATTACAATAAGCAAATAAAAACTGGATATATATGTATATATATATCCAGTTTATATCCATCTCACCATAGGATCTCAGACACAAGCTGCTATGTCTGGCTTTAGGTGGGTTCTGGAGCTCCTCACACTTACACAGCAAGCACATACCCAGCAAGCTGCCCAAGCCTCTCTCTGTTCTTTTAAATTTCTCATCTTTTAATTTATTATGTGTGGTATATGGGGTGTGTGTGTGTGTGTGTGGTTATATATTATATATATATAAATATATATATATATCTATATATTCAAACAAAATGTTTGCTAAGATACACAAAGCTCTGGTTTGGATCCTTCAACCACATGAAACTGGGTATTGGTGGGACATGCCTATAATCCTAGCACCCTGGAAATGGAGGCAGGAGGGTCAGAAGTTCAAGGTCATCCTAATTACTTAGTGAATTTGAGGCCAGCCGAGGTTAAATGAGACCCTTTCTCACACAAACCAAAACCAAAACAGCTACAAGTGTAATCAAGGAAGGAAAAATCTTCCTCAGAAAAATTAACATTTCTTATTGTGTGCACAAATTCTACCCACAGTGCTTACACCAGACTCATTTCACAGGCTCAATGTAAGACATCTGAATAAACCCTAAGAAACCCACCTTGACCAGGTTTACAGTACCAGGCATGTGTCTGCTCCTGTGGAATGGGCCTTAAAACCTATCACAAAATGATGCTTTACCCCCTAACATTCATGCCACTATTGCACCCCTGGGCATATTTTGACAGTCCAGTCATTATTGGAGCATACAGCTACCAGAACATGAAATGTGTATTGCAACAACCAGAAAAGAGAATTAAAATAACTATACAACCAGTTTTTTTTTTTTTCAGAAGAGGTAAACACCATGCTAGGACAGACAATCTCATAAGAGGAGGAATATATGAGAAAATTAAAAGAAAATGTTAGTGGGCTGGATAGATGGCCTAGCGGTTAAGAGCACCGACTGCTCTTGCAGAGGACCCGGGTACAATCCCCAGCACCCACATGGCAGCTGAGAACCATCTTTGACTCCAATTCCAGGAGAACTCCAGTTCCAGGGGAATCCGACACCCTCTTCTGACCTCCACGGCATTGCATGACACGGGTGCACAGACCTACATGCAGACAGTACATTCATAAACATAGAAAATTAATTAATTAATTTATTTATTTATTTATTTATTTATTAAAAAAAGAAAACACTAGCTATGAAAATCAAAGACAACAAAGAATTCTGTCAATAGGTTCACCAGGCTGGTAGACACAATTAAAGAGAGAATCAAAGGACTTGACCACTGGTCTGTAGAAATTACTCAACCTGAAAGGACAAAGGAAAAGATTCTAAAAGCTAAGGAAACCAGAATCCAAAAGCTCAATCACGTCAAAAGACTGAACTGTAATGTAGTTGAATTCTCAGAAAGAGGACAGAGAAATATATCTGAACAGCTGAAAATGTTCCCCAAATTGACAGACATAAAAGCATAGCTCCGGGGCTGGAGAGATCACTCAGTGATTAAGAGCACTGACTGCTCTTGCAGAGGAGCCGGGTTCGGTTCCCAGTACCCACATGGCAGCTAAGGACTGTCTTAACTCCAGTTCCAGGGGAATCTGACGCCCTCTTCTGACTTCCTCGGCATTACACGACACGGGTGCACCAACCTACATATAGACAGTACACTCATACATACAAAAAAGCATGCTTCCAACAAGTTCAGGACATTAGAAACACAACGAGAAGTGTCCATTCACAATATTCTCAGGTAGGTGGCAGCAAAGCGAGGTTTGTGAAAAAAGATGAGGAATGACTACCATTAACAACTCTATGGCTGGGCATGGTTTTGAATGCACAGAGGCAGGTGAATCTCTGTGAGATTAAGACCAGCCCAATACACATGTCAAGTGCCAACCCTGCTGTGGCTACAGGGAAGCCGTGTCTCAAAAACCCAAACCAGGGACTGAAGAGATGACTCAGCAGTTAAGAGCACTGACTGCTCTTGCAGAGGACCCAGGTTCCATTCCCAGAACCCATATGGAGGCTAACAACCATCTCTAACTCCAAATCCAGGGGATATGACACCCTCTTCTGATCTCCACAGGGATTACATGACATGAGTGCACTTACCTACATGCATACAATACACTCATACACATAAATATAACAAAATAAATGTATATATTATATTATATAAATATGTATAATATAATAAAATAGAAATGATAAAAATTTAAAAAAACAACTCTATGATAATAATTTTGACAACTTAGATGAAATAGATAATTGTCTCGAAAACAGAGTCAATTAAGAAAAAAAAGAGGTAACCTGAATACTATCTTATCATCTAAAGAAACTGAAAAGGAAGTAAATAATTCATATTCAGATAGCTTCACCAGAACATTCTATTAAATATTTAAGGATAAAACAGAAGCAATTCTGCATAAATTCTTCCAGATCAGGAAAGAAGAACATGCCAGTCCCTTTCCTCAGCCCAGCATTCCCCACATACCAGAATTAGACAGATGCCCATAAGGAAAAGCAGCATCATTCATGAACACAGATGTGTATTCCCAGCAATCTGCTAGTAAATCAAATATAACAGTATATCACAAGACCACATCATGATCAAGTAGAGTTCAGCCCAAGAATCCAAAGCCAGTTTATTATTTGAGATCTGATCAGTGCAATATATCCAAAAGCTAAAAAAACAAAATCATACAGCTATCACACTGGGTACAGATAAAGCCTTTTAAAAATTATTATTATTATTATTACCGAATATGTATGTACACGATGTGTGTGGTACACACATGACAGTCAGAGAAGTCAATCTTCTCCTTTCACCTTAACGTGGGTTCCAAGGATTGAATTTATGTCACCAGGCTTGTTGGCAAGTATTTTTACCCACTGAGCCATATTACCAGATCCAAATGAGTCCTTAGACAGAATTCAGTAGCCATTCATGGTACTCTCAGAAAGTAGGACTGAAAGAAATATTTGTTGATCTGATAAAGAGTATCACCAAAAACTTACATGTTTATTTATGTATTTATGTATTATATATTTATTTACATATTTAATGACAAAGACTGAGTGCTTCCCCTCTAAGGTCAGCAACAAGGCCAGGATGTCTATTCTCACCAACTCCACTACACATTAGAGACAATAACCAGTGCAGAAAAGCAAGAAAAAGGAATGAAAGGTACATGGATTGAAAAAGCATGAAATAGGGCTGGAGAGATAGCCTAGCGGTTAAGAGCACCGACGCTCTTGCAGAGGACCCGGGTTCGATCCCCAGCACCCACATGGCGGCTAAGAACCGTCTGTAACTCCAATTCCAGGAGAACTCCAGTTCCAGGGGAATCCGAGACCCTCTTCTGACCTCCGCGGCATTGCACGACACGGGTGCACAGACCTGCATGCAGACAATACATTCATACACATACAAAAATAAAT
>VZQC01006518.1:38506-53518 GCA_009823505.1 Rhizomys pruinosus
AAAAAAAAAAAAAAAAAAAAAAAAGACTGGGGATATAGCTCAGTCAGAGAGAGGTTGCCTAGAATCCACAGGTTAGGGGCTGGGGGTGTGGCTCAGCCATAGAGCATTTGCTTAAAATCTACTAGAGAGGGGCTGTGGGTGTGGCTCATTGGTAGAAACCCTGCCTAGAATCCCCCAGTGAGGGGCTTGGGGTGTGGCTCAGTGGTAGAGCCCTGCCTAGAATCTCCCAGTGAGGGGCTGGGGACATGGGTCATTTTGCACAAGATCCTGGATTAAACCTCCAGTGCTGCAAACATAACTATTAATTTTTAAAAGTACAAACAAGGGCTGGAGAGATGGCCTAGCCGTTGAGAGAGCCGACCGCTCTTGCAGAGGAGCCGGGTTCGGTCCCCAGCACCCACATGGTGGCTGAGAACCGTCTTAACTCCAGTTCCAGGGGAATCTGACGCCCTCTTCTGGCCTCTGCGGCATTGCATGACACGGATGCACAGACCTACATGCAGACAGTACATTCAAACACATACAAAAATTAATTTTAAAAAATTTATAAAAAAATAATAAAAGTGCAAACAAACACCATTAAGATCTATACACTTAATTTGTTGTAATTCTTGTCTTATGACAGGAATTCTGGTCATTAGGTTTGGCTCACTAGGCCTTGTACAGGAGCTCAGTCCAAACTCCTATGCCTTTCATTGAATGCTAAGCATCTGGGCGGGGCTCTCCTTGGGCAGAGGGTTACCAGACACTTAAGGAACTCCCTAGGAACTTGAGGCGATACTTTGTAATCACCACCACCTCCTGTAATCATTACCTCTCATAATGGGGCACTTCCTTCATAACACCTCAACGTCTCCAGAAATACCTGAAAGTTATCAGAGTGAAGATCACCCCCAGCACCCCTCAAACACACACAGCTATCTACTAAAGCTCTAAGCCCCGATCCCTAATACTGAACTGTTCTGTAGTCTCTTTTTCTGCCACCTTCGTGGCCTTAATCAACTCAGAGCCTTTCCTAGCCGAGCCCCGCCCTTCAGAGATGGCCCCTAGCAAAGAGCCTACAGGCCAGGAACCAGAGGAACAGGAACCTTGTAACAGATGCAAAACAGGTTCCGGGAAGCCAAACCTGATGAGAGGGACAGAGGCTGAGCCAGAGGAGGGGTCAGGAGTCCGTCTGCAACTGCTAACCTGGCTGGGTGTCTCCATCAAGGAGATCCTGTGTAGTGACGCGCGTGCTGGCGCGCAGGCCCAGAATCCCGGCACTTGGGAGGTAGAAGCAGGATCAGGGCTTCTAAGTCGTTCCTGGCTACGGAGTGAGTTTGAGGTCAGCCTAGGCTACCTGAGAATGGAACACAAGGCTAGGGAGGTGGCTCAGAAGGTAAAGTGTTTACCCCATAAGCCTGAGGACCCTAGTTCCATATCCAGAACCCCCGTCAAAGGGTGGGGTGTAGTGATGATTGACTGGGATCCCAGCACTAAAAAGGGGGAAAGAGGTGGATGTGCTCCTGGAAAGTAAGACAACAAGGTAAATGGCCTCTGGCCTCTGCATACATCTGCTTACACACACACACACACACACACACACACACACACTAAACAAACAAATAAAAAAAATGTAACATACCCTAAATAAATAAATATATTAAAAATATTAAAAATTGCTTTTGATTATTTTTCTTTGTCTTTTTTTTTGAGACAGGGTCTCCCTGTAGCCCCAGCTGGCCTAGAACTCACTATGTAGACCAGGCTGGCCTTGAGCTCACAGAGATCCACATGCCTCTGCCTCCTGAGTGGCTGGGATTAAAGGCCTGCACCACCACACCTGGCTTGTTTTTTGTTGTTGTTGTTTTGTTTTGCTTGTTCGGGTTTTGAGACAGGGTTTCACTATGTAGCCCCAGCTGGCCCAGAACTCACTGTGTAGACCATGTCAGTCTGGGATCCATCTTATATCAACCTACTTCTACCTCCCAACTGCCACCACACCCAGCTTAATAAAAATTTTACAACAGGAAAGGGAAACCTCATTCAAGATATTGTCCTAAGTGAGTACTGAACTCAGCTCTGATAACAGGTAGGAGGGGTTTAGTACCTGACGGACAGCTGTGGGCGTGTGCTGGAGGAGCCCCCAGAGGCTGTCCAGGGTACACCAGAGCTGACCAGCGCATGGAGTTATTTCCGAGACTGAACAATTTTTTTAATATATATTTTGTACAAGATTATCAAATCTAGACCCGTGTCCCCCACCCTATCCCCCTGCCCCACCAGAGCTCATGTACTCTGCCAAACATACTTTTCATCTCTTTCTCAGTATTTCTCAATATTCTCCATGTGGAAGTTGACTGCTTTGAGCAGAAGTTCACTGTTTCAGTCAGTTCTTTGATGCAGTACTTTCTGTTGTTGTTGTTGTTTCCAATATGCATCACTCCCAACTGCTTGGACAAAAGCTCAAGAGGCCATGCACAAGAAATACTTACAACTAGGTAATTGGCACTATCATCCACAGATGAGGGATACCATTCGTAGTTTGTTTTTCTGGGACTGTGTTACTTCACTCAGCATGATGTCTTCTAGCTCCAGCCATTTACGTGCAAAGCTCATGATGTCACCTTTACTGCTGCATAGAACTCCATTGTGTAGATGTACCACATTTTCTCTATCCACTCATCAGTTGAGGGGCATTTGGGTTGGTTCCAGCTCCTTACTATTATGAAGAGAGCTGAAATAAACATGGCCGGAGAATGCACAAAATTATCTGCCTGATTAGGCAAACCGTACCTATTCCTGTGGCTTATCAAGGTTAGGATCTTACCCTCCCACAAAGACTGGAAGATGAGGGCACTGCCTGCCTGGGGGACTGTGTTTCAGAGATATAGCCCCCCCTCCCCCCTCCCCACCGCCACTCCCCACCCCCAGTCCTGAAAACAGACATTCTTAGTGTGAAAAGCTAGTCAGAAACCAGTAGAAAATTCACCTCTTTTTCAAAAGTATTGAAAAACAAATTGTGATTATAAGGTTTTTCTGGGGTTGGTAGATGGCTCAGCATTTAAGAGGGCTTGCTGCTTTTGTAGAGGACCCAATTTGGTTCCCAGCACCGACGTTAGGTGGCTCACAACTGCCTGTAACTGCAGCTCCAAGAGATCTAATGCCCTCTTCTGGCCTACACACACACACACACACACACACACACACACACGAATAAATAAATAAATAAATAAATAAATAAATAAATAAATAAATAAATAAATAAATTGAGCTGGAGAGATGGCCTAGTGGTTAAGAGCACCTACTGCTCTTGCAGAGGACTGGGGTTCGTTCCCCAGCACCCACATGACTGCTGAGAACAGTCTTTGACTCCAGTTCCAGGGGAATTTGATGCCCTCTTCTGACCTCCGCAGCATTGCACGACATGAGTGCACCAACCTACATGCAGACAGTACACTCATACACATAAAAAAAATAAAAATAAATAAATAATTATCATCTTAAGAATTGAGTTTTTATTAGTCAGGTGTGGTGGTGCACACCTTTAATCTTAGGACTTAGGAGGCAGAGGCAGGCTTATTTCTGTAAGTCCAAGGCCAGGCTGGTCTATGTAGTGAGTTCCAGGCCACCTGGGGCTACAGGGAGACCTTGCCTCAAAAAAGATCCCCTCCCTTGGGGCTGGAGAGATGGCCTAGCGGTTAAGAGCCTGCAGATCTTGCAAAGGACTAGGTTGATCCCAAGCCACCCCACATAGTGGCTGGCAACTGTTACTTCAATTTCAGGGGAATCCAACCACTCTCTTGTGAACTCCAAGGCATTGCAACGGCTCACGGAGGTGCACAACCTACATTCAGGAACAGTACATTCATACAAATAAAAAAAAAAAAAAAAAAAGATCCCCCCCCTAAAATTATGTGTATGCGTGTGTGTGTGTGTGTGTGTGTGTGTGTGTGCGCGCGCGCGCGCACGCTTGCACTCGTGCACATGAGTGCAGGTTCTCTCAGGGGCCAGAGTTGTCTTGATCATCCTGGAACTGAAGCTACAGGTGGTTGTTAGCCATCTGATGTGGGTGCAGGGAACCAAACCCGGGTCCTCTGCCAGAACCGTACATGTTCTTTTTTATTTTTTATTTTTTGAAGGACCTGAATTTTTAAATTTATGTACAAAGACTATCAGGCGGTTTTCACTGGGCAGATGGTCTTGAAAAATCCATTCAAGAAAGGTCGCTTAGTCCAACTTAATGAACCCAATGTCCTTTGCGTACTGTGGGAAACACTGCCAATACATGTTGAGCCCGTACTTCCGGATCAAACCGTGGCGGTTAGAGCAGACGCGGCATGAGCGAGAGCCCTGGCCGAATTTTCACGGGTGACTCCAGTAGAGCTGCTGGTGACCCATGTTGTCTCCAGACGTCCAACGAGGGAAAAGGAGCAGTACATGTTCTTAACCACTAACCCTAACCTTTCCAGTTCCCTCTGTTTGAGACAAGGTCTCTCATTGAACTGGGAGTACTCACTCAGCTAAGCTGGCTGGACACAGGCCTTAGCTTGGGGATCCTCCTCCTCACCAGCCCCCAGCTCCAAGTTACGGACACGGGTTTCTGTCCTTGGCTTTTCTTCCCCTTTTTACATGGATGATGGGGATCTGGACGCAGGCCCTCATGCCAGTGTGGCTGCCACTTTTCTGACTGATCCATCAAATCTCCAGCTTGAAGTTTGGGGGTTCTTTTGCTTGTTTATCTATTTTATCTACTTGTTTGTTATTTATTTAGTATTTATATTTTATGTGTCTGAGTGTATTGCCTGCATGTAAGTGCACCTGTATGTACATGCAGTGCCCAAAGAGGCCAGAGGGGGGTGTCAGATCCCTTGGAACCAGAGCTATGGACTGTTGTTAACTGCCATGTGGCTGCTGGGAACCAAACCCCCGCCCTCTGTAAGAGCAGCCAGTGCTCTCAACTGCTGAACCGTCTTTCCAGTCCCAGGTTTTTGTTTTTCTGAGACAGGGTCTCATGTAGGGCAGCCTGGCCTTCAGCCAGAATGAGCTTGAACTTCCGATGACCCACCTCCAACCACCCGAGTGCTGAGATGTCAGCAGTACACCAACACGCACGGCACCCCTTCATCCTTCTGTCTTCATCGTTCCCGAAAGGAAATAAGTCATCAGAGCTGACAGAATTGTCATCTGCTTTGTCAGCCTGCCCCTCCTCCCTCTGCCTCAGTAACTAATTCAGGAACTTTCTCAGCCAGCACTCTGGCCTTATCAGGTCTTCACCCATTTTAAGTATATGTTCCTGAAGCTGGCACTACTTTATACATTTAATAAACCCTTATTAAATACCTGTGGGCATGTCTCGTTCATCAGGGTGTGGCTCCTTTCCTTCTGAGTTTGACTGTTTCTGTCCACACCTACTCTTTTTTGTATCTTTTTGAAAATTGTTTTAAATATATATTTAGTGTGTGTGTGTGTGTGTGTGTGTGTGTGTGTGTGCGCGCGCGCGTGCCATGGGATTCGTGTGGCAGTCAGAGGACAACTTGCGGGCACTCTCCTTGCACCGTGTGGGTCTCTGGGATTGAATTCAGGTCATCAAGCTTGGCAGGAGGGCTAAACCATCTTGATGGACTCGCTGTACCTCTTTATTCTTTTTTGGACAGGGTCTCTCATAGCCCAAGCCCACCTGGAACTCTCTATGTAGCCAGGCTGGCCTCAACTCACAGAGATCCATCTGCCTGCCTCCCTCTTCTGAGTGCTGGAATCAAAGGCATAGATCACCATACCTGGCAATCTGTACCTCTTCTTCCACCTTCCTCTTCCTCCTCCTCTTCTTTTTCTTCTTCTTCTTATTACATATTTTGTTTATTATTTTTGTTATATATAAGTATATTGGCTACATGTATGTATGTGCATCCATATCATGTAATGGCCACAGAGGTCAAAAGAGGGCATTGATCACCTGGAACTGGAGTTATGGACTGTTATTAGCCACTATCTGGGTGCTGGGATTAGAACCTGGGTTTTCTGCAAGAGCAGCCAGTGCTCTTTACCACTGAGTTGTCTCTCCAGTCTACATTATTATTATTATTATTATTATTATTATTATGTATTTTTTCGAGACAGGGTTTCCCTGTAGCCCCAGCTGGCCTGGAACTCCATATGTACACCAGGCTGGCCTTGAACTCACAGAGATCGGCCTGCCTCTGCCTCCCAAGTGCTGGGACTAAAGGCATTTGCCACTATGCCAGGCTATTATTATTAGTTTAGATAGAACATCACATATCTCAGACTGGCCCTTGGCCATCATGCCTGATTTTATGCAGCCCTGGGAATCAAACCCAGGCCATCATGTGTGCTGGCCAAGCACTCTACTAACTGAGCTACATCATCAGCCTCTCTTTACAAATGTTTATTTGTTTTGAAAGCCTCATGTAGTCCAGTCTGACCTCAAACTCACCATGTAAAGAGGATGACCCTGAATGTCTGATCATCTCATCTCTATCTTCAAGTGCCGGACTGAAAAGTATGTATCACCACCCTAGTAATGCAGTGCTGGGGACGGAACTCAGAGCTTCGTAGAGCATGGTAGACTAGTGCTCTACCCACTGAGCCACACATCCCCAGCCTGTCTTCTGCATCTCATGTGTGATCACCTCTCACTCTTTCTCCTTCCTTCTCTCAATGCTTGTTAGTCAATTCATTCATTCATTTTCACAACTGTCCCCAGGGGCTTTGAAGGAGTTCCCAGGCCAATCGGATTGATGAACGGCATCCCACCGTATGTGATCATGGCAAGGAGACAGGGAGACGCTGGATGCTGAGAGGAGGTGGTGGAGCGTGGAGATGGAGGCCATCTGGACACACGGCCCCATCGTTAGAAGTGGCGTGTGCCTGTGTGGGTGGTGTGTCCTGAGGCTGGGGGGAGAGGAGAAATCAAGGAACTGACCACGGACTAGACTAGCATGTGGGGAAGAAGATGGGAATGGGTTAGTGACAGCATCAAGACTTCAAATCCCTTGATGCCTTCTTCTGGACCCAGGAGCCTGATTCCCCACCCTTCCTATTTCAGCAGCCTGACCTCACCACGGTTACCTAGGAGGAGACAGCCCACGGAAGGGAGGGCAGAAGGGTGGGGTGGAGGAATCCTGGCCAGGCGGGGTCACCAGGATGCCTGGGAATCAGCAGGGAAAACCAGCTGGACAGCAAGCCAGAGTGACAGGAGCTGTCCTAGGTGTCAGAGTGACAGGAGCTGTCCTAGGCGTCAGAGCTCAGCTGCACAGGTGCCATGGGGAGCCCTGGGACACCTCTGCTCTGCCTCTCCCTCCAGTTGCTGCTCTGCCTCACAGGTATTGACTACGAGCCCACTAGGAAGGACTGCGCCTGGACCTGGGAGTCTGAGGGAGGAGGGCTGGGGTCTGGACCCCTGGGTCTGAGGGAGGAGGGCTGTGTCTGGATCCTGGGTCTGAGGGAGGAGGGCTGGGTCTGGACCCTGGGTCTGAGGGAGGAGGGCTGGGGTCTGGACCCCTGAGTCTGAGGGAGGAGGGCTGGGTCTGGACCTCTGGGTCTGAGGGAGGAGGGCTGGGTCTGGACCCCTGGGTCTGAGGGAGGAGGGCTGGGTCTGGACCCTGGGTCTGAGGGAGGAGGGCTGGGTCTGGACCCTGGGTCTGAGGGAGGAGGGCTGGGTCTGGANAACCGTCTGAAACTCCAATTCCAGGAGAACTCCAGTTCCAGGGGAATCCGACACCCTCTTCTGACCTCCGCGGCATTGCACGACACGGGTGCACAAACTTGCATGCAGACAGTACATTCATACACATACGGAAATAAATAAAATTAATTAAAAAAAAAGTCGGGCGTGGTGGCGCACGCCTTTAACCCTAGCACTCGGGAGGCAGGGGCAGGCGGATCTTTGTGAGTTCAAGGCCAGCCTGGTCTACAGAGTGAGTTCCAGGACAGCTGGGGCTACAGGGAGACCCTGTCTCAAAAAGACAAAAAAAAAAAAAAGAAAGTGGAGGTGTTTGCCTCCAAGCCTGACAGCCTGAGTTTGATTCCCAGGACCCATATGGTGGAAAGAGAGAACTGACTCCTAGAAGTTGTCCTGTGACCACCACACATGTATCACAGCATGGTCACACCCTCACACATACAGTAAATAAATAAATAAAGCAGAATAAAAATTTTAAGTGTTTTTACATGGTTGCACACCTGTAATCCCAGTACTCAGGAAACGGATGCCAGGTTCAGCTACATAGTGAGTTCTAGGCTAGCCTGAGCTACATGTTACCATATCTCAAAAAAGTGCTTTGTAGCTGTTTCTCTTTCACTTTCTTTGAAAAATAGATGTATGTATAGCTTTGCTTTTCTGTGTGCACTGTGTTTGCACTTATGTGATTTATCTCTATGTACACATCTTTGGGCATTATGTGTTTTTTCTCACTACATATTTATTTATGTGTTTCTATATATCCTGTATCTATGCATGATTTTAAACTATTTTATTTTTTTTATTTTATCTAAAATACCTCTTTTTTTTGTTGTTGTCTTTTTCGAGACAGGGTCTCCCTGTAGCCCCAGCTGGCCTGGAGCTCACTGTGTAGACCAGGCTGGGCTTGAACTCACAGAGATCTATCTACCTGCCTCTGTCTCCTGAGTGCTGGGATTAAAGGCCTGCTCTACCTCAGCTGGTCTTTTGATTTTAACTATTTTGATGATGTCATTTTTTTCTATTTTTTATTGTGTGCCCATGTGTATACTCTGTGTGCCTGTGTATGTACTGTGTGCACATGTGTGTGGAGACGCCAGGTTGATGTTGGACATCTCTTTCCATCTCTGTCCACCTTATTTATTGAGACAGGATCTCTCATTTGACCCACGAACTGGCTGTTCCTGCTGGTCTCGCTAACCAGCATGCTCGGGGAATTTCCTGTCTCTACCTCGCTCCACTGGGGTCACAGGTGGGCGGCCACTCATGGGGGTTGAACCCCAGGCCTCTGACTTGTAGAACAAGTACCTTACCCACTGAGCTGTCTTCCCAGGTGATGGCATCATTTCCAACTCCGCATGGTTATGATCTCTTATCGTGCATGTAATTCTCTCTATCTATCTATCTATCTATCTATCTATCTATCTATCTCCTTCTGTTTTATTACATTTATTCGGGGGAGGTCAACATGCCATGACACTCATGTGGAGATCAGATGACAACTTGCAGGAGTCAATTCTCTCCTTCAATCATGTGGGTCTCAGGGATAGAACTCAGATCATAAGGCTCGGCAGCAAGCACCTTTGCCAGCTGAGCCATCTTGCCAGCCCTCTCTTGACTTCTGTGTCTCTCAGTCCTCTATCCTTGTGATAACACAGGAAAGATATACCAGAGCATTGATCTGAGATGGTTTCTCTCACGGTGACTTTGGTAGCCCTGAGCCTGCACTGTGTGTCCTGGAAGGCCCAGCGGGTGTTGATCTCCAGAAGCTAGAGGAGCACAGGGCTGCTTTTGAGCAGCTCTGTCTGGATTTAATGAGAGGCTTCCACGAATCTGTGTCAGCCATATTATTTTGTCACAGTTCAGTTGTGTTTCTGGGCTGTGTGTGTGAACGATACCACTATCTTCCTATCACCGGGAGCAGGTGGTCTGGGGGTCTCCCCTGGGGTACGAGCAGAGCAGGAGGGAATCGCTTCCTCTCACTAATCTGAGAATCACGGAGGGCTTTGAGGACTAGGGTGGGGCTCTGGAACTGCCTGGGGTTCAACCTCTAGGAGAGTTGGTGGTGATGTAGACTACGCCCCAGAGGCTGCAAAAGCAGATGCTGCTCTGTGCTGGGGACTGAGCACAGTGGCCTGGCTTGTGGGGTTGGGCCAGATGGAGCCTGCCTTGATGACCCACCCAACCCCTCTCCCAGGCTCCCTGCCCTGGTGACCTACCCAACCCCTCTCCCAGGCTCCCCTGCCCTGGTGATCCACCCAACCCCTCTCTCTCTCCTAGGCTCCCAAGCCCTGCAGTGCTACAGCTACGAGCACACCTATTTTGGGCCCTTCGACCTCAGCGCCATGACGTTCCCCAGCATCTCTTGTCCTCAAGGATGCTCTGAGGTAGTTCTGTCCCTGGACACGGGTAAGGACCAAAGAGGAGATAAAGGAAATGGGTGGGCAGCCAGAGAAGGAGGAGGAGACAGCAATAGGTGAGAAAATATGGAGGGAAAGAAGGAAAGAGAACAGGACAAGAGAAGAGGGGCAGGAGGAAGGGGAGGAGGGGGACAGGAGTGGGGAGGAGGGAGACAGGAAGAGGGGAGGAGGGAAGGAGGAGGAGAAGAAGGAGAAGGAGAAGGAAGAGGGGGAGAGGTACAGGAGGGGGGAGGAGTGGAGAATAGATGAGCGCTGGGCACGGTAGCACACAGCTATGATCCCAACACTCTGGAGGTGGATCCAGGAAGGTTGTGTGTTCAAGTCCAGCTTTGGGAGGACCTTATCAGAGGGGGAGAGAGAGGGAGGGAGAGAGAGGGAGGGAGGGAGGGAGACTTGAAACTTCCCCAGCAATGAGGCAGAACACTCTACAGCCATCAAGTTCTGGGCCGTTCACTCTATTTATTGAGAACAGCCTAGCTTCTTTTATACGCAGACATTTAAGCAAGCAAAGTGTATAGAGACGACTCATCTCATTGCATTAGAAGGGTGACTTGCTATCTCAGCAGCTATGAGCAATTTGAACCGACATTACTGGATGAAGAAAAGCTTTTGTAAATATATGCGAAGCACACCATCTCATAAGGCATTAAGTTGGAGGTGCCTCAGGAAAAATATTACATTTGTGCGTTCAATTAGCTTGATTGTGGCTAGATTTTTGTCCGTGCAAGGCAGCGTTTGTGCAGAAAAACTGAAGCCCCTATGTCAGCAGGTTTCTGAGGAGAGACTATCGAAAAAGTGTGTTCTCCTCTTGAATGTTCTTTTTTGCATTTGTGCTGGTCCCGTGCATGTGTTCCTATCAGGCTGGCTCTTTGTGCTTGAGAGGGTGGAGTGAAACAGCAGACACTTTCCACAGGCTTCATAGAAATACTAACCCAACCACACAGTGGTAGGTTTATGGCTGGGGATAGCCCTCTTCTGCTCTGAGAGCCTGGTGAGTGCTGGGCAACACTGGGGCGTGGTCAAGANGAAAGAAAGAAAGAAAGAAAGAAAGAAAGAAAGAAAGAAAGAAAGAAAGAAAGAAAGAAAGAAAGAAAGAAAGAAAGAAAGAAAGAAAGGCAAACAGATCAAAGGAAGGAGAAGGTTGGGTGGGAAGAGGCCAGAGCAAGGGCCGACAGGAGGGATGGGGACAGTCGCTGAAGGCTTCCTGCCCAGGGTACCGCGCCCCGGTGACGCTGGTCCGGAAGGGCTGCTGGACGGGACCCACCACGGGGCCCATGGAGACCAACCAGGACGCGCTGCCTCCCGACTACGCGGTGGTGCGGGGCTGCGGCACCGACTTCTGCAACACCGACCTCAAGACCCATGACACCCTGCCCAACCTGAGCCAAGGTGTGCGGGCGGGCGCGGGCTGAGAGCGGGAGGGAGAAGGGGCGAAGCGGCTGCGCTCCCAGGGAGGGAGAAGGGCCGAGGCGGCTGCGCTCCCAGGCTCCCTCGTGCGGTTGTCCAATCGAGCACTCGCCGCCTGCCGTTTCCCAGCGCCTGACCCACCAACGCTTAGTGGCGCCGAATGCTACGCCTGCCTGGGAGTCAACCCCGAAGACTGCTCCCCCGAAAAGTCCCGTCGGGTAAAGTGTCACCAGGACCAGAGCGCCTGTTTCCAGGGCAATGGCCGCATGAACATAGGTGAGGGACTGCAATGGCCGCACGGCCCAAGTCAGGCCAGGGATGCGGAGGCTCAGACCTCGGAGCGGGGCACCCTGCGGGTCTAACAGGGAGGTGTGGCTCTCCTTGGCCGTCCCTGGTCCGAGGGAGGAGGCCCTGGTGTGGGGGAGGAGCCCCAGGTCTGGGGGAGGAGCCCCTGGTCTGGGGGAGGAGCCCCTGGTCTGGGGGAGGAGGCCCTGGTCCGAGGGAGGAGCCCCTGGTCTGGGGGAAGGGACAGGACCTGGGTTGAGGGAGGAGGCTCGGCTGTCCTCCCAGAGGAGGGCGGCCATGTGCTACATCTGGAGTGCCCGGGCCTGGCCCTGCCCCTGAAGCCTCTGGTGCAACCGGTCCCCCAGCCTGACCTCTCCTCACTGCCCACCCCCCCCCCCAGGCAACTTCTCGGTGCCCGTGTACATCAGGACCTGCCACCGGCCGTCCTGCACCACTATGGGCACCACCAGCCCCTGGACATCCATTGACCTGCAGGGCTACTGCTGCAAGGGCCACCTATGCAACAGTGACCCGGTGACACAGAGCTTCCCCGGCGTCCTGTCCCCAGCCCCTCCCCAGGCTCCCTGCGTCCTGTCCCTGCTCCTTGTGGCTCCGCTCCTGGCCCTCGCTCTGGGGGGATCCCTCGGACTCTCTGCGTAGACAGCCAAGAAACGCTTTCCTCCTCACCTCCTCAGCCCCTGGCCTGGCCTCCTGAAGAAAAGATGCCCGAAGAACAGGACTCCTGCCCTCTGCCTGCAACCTTCCATCTCACTATCCGTCTTTCATTCCACTCGTCCTTCCTTACCGTCACCAGACCCACCTCCTGAAGGCCCCTTTGTTCCTGAACTCATCAATCCCCACAGGTGACTGCCCTCAGCCACCTCTCCACAACACCACCACTGACCCTTCCACACGAGCCCTTGCAGGGGTGGGGGTGCGGTGGGGTGGGGGCCACCTCATAGCCAAATGACAACCGACAACCACTTTGATGTCTTAGCTGGGCGTGGTGGTGCACGCCTTTAATCATAGCACTTGGAAGACAGGGGCAGGCAGATCTTTGTGAGTTCAAGCCCAGCCTGGTCTACAGAGCAAAAGTGTCTCAAAAAGACAAAAAAAAAAAAAAAAAAGAAAAAGAAAACCTATGTCTCACCTGGTATGGTAGTAATTCCAGCCTTTCATCCCAGCACTCAGGAAGCTGAAGCAGGAAGATCACTAGTTCAAGGCTAGCCTGGGCTACACTGTAAGGTCAAGTGTAGCCTGGGCTACAGTGTGAGATCCTATTTCAGAACAGAATAAAATAAAACAAATAAAAAACAACAGGGCCTAGAACGATGGCTCAGTTGTTAAGAGCACTGGCTGCTCTTGCAGAGGACCTGGGTTCAGTTCCCAGGACCTACATGGTGACTAATAGTCATCTATAACTCCAGTTCCAGGGGATCCCATGCCCTCTTCTGACCTCTGCAGGCATTGCATGACATGGGTTTACTTACCTAGATGCAGGCAAAACACTCATACACAAAAAAAATAGAAGTAACAAAATATTTTTTAAAGACTAAAAAATAAATTATTCTTGTGTTCCTCTAAATACATAGCCCGATCCTAGTAAGACAGCTCACAGTAGTCACAAAGTGGAAACAACCCAAATAACTATGAATAATCCAATGGAATAAGGAAACTGTATTGTAGTCACGCAATGGAATACTAGAGACCAGTGAAAATTGATAGTTCACAGCTACCTGCAGTGGGTGGGAGGCATCTCACAAATACAGTGCTGTGCACAGTAGTAGAGATGCACACCAGAGCAGGTTGTGTGATTTCATTCAAACACAGCACAAGTTTGCTGAAAGTAATGTGTGCAGTTAGAATTCAGAAGCATGATTACCCTCGGAGAAGAGTAACTAGAAAGAATGTGGGGTGCCTGGAGAATCCGGGCATTAATTGACGTGGGACCGCTCAGCTCTGGTTGCTGCTGTTTTCAGTAAACTATTTGCTGTTCTTTCTGTTCTGTAGCCCAGTCTGGCTTCAAACTTACTATGTAGCCTGAGATGACTCCAAATTCCTAATCCTCCTGCGGAATGCAGGAATTTCAGGTGTGTGGCTTCGCACCTGTCTTTTCTGATCTTTCCGTATGTGTGTTTGCAATAAAAGGTTTTAAAAAATGTAAAGTGGTGGCGCACGCTTTTAATCCTAGCACTTGGGAGGCAGAGGCAGGTGGATCTTTGTGAGTTCAAGGCCAGCCAGGTCTACAGAGTGAGTTCCAGGACAGCTGGGACTACAGGGAGACCCTGTCTTGAAAAGACCAAAAAACAAACAAACAAACAAAAAAAGTAAAAGCTTTGTTAATGAGGAAGGGACAGATGAGGAGGGCATAGGGGAGCCATATAAAACCTTCTACGCCTTTACGTTATCTACTGGGTCACAACTGAGTGAGCGGAGGGGGAGAGTTCAGGTTCCTCCTCTTCACACAGGGGCTTGCATTTTAGGCTGTGTTAAATCACACGAATTGAGACAGACACGGAGACAGATGCCTGTTTTTTTTGTTTGTTTGTTTTTCACTTTATATTGATGCTTTGTGTATTTCATACATCATTTTCCAATTCAGTTCAGGCATATATCCCTTTCCCTTCCCCCCACCCCACCCCAGCCCATCCTAGATCATGCATTCTACCGTAACTTTCCTGCATCTTTCTCTGTTTTTTTTTTTCATTTTTTTTGACAAGTGATAATTTATGAGTACAAGCATCCTTCATGTAAAACTAATTTGCAAGCAGTTGTGCCCAAACCCACACAGCTCACGGGTTCCACCATCCAGGGGGGGGGGCTTGTATGTTCAATCAAGTTGATCAAATGAGTGTCCAGTCTATATTGTTGTAGTTTCACCGTTCACCCTAATCGCAGCCCTTACATTCTACTGCGCCCCCTCTTCTGCGGATTGTTCCCTAGGCTTAGAAAAGGGGCACAGGTGGATGAGAAGCAAAACAGTCTACTTTCTCTGGAGCTGTTGTCTTGGTCTCTGGTCAATTCTGGCTGTTTCCTTTCATGGACTGACAGTTTGTCCAGGCATGACCTTTCTTTTTTTTTTAAACATTTTTTTTATTGATGCTTTGTGCATTTCATACATCATTTTCCAATTCAGTTCAGGCATATTTCCCTTTCCCTTCCCCCCCCACCCCATCCCAGATCATGCATTCTGCCATAACTGTCCTGCATCTTTCTCTCAGT
>VZQC01006518.1:55041-115959 GCA_009823505.1 Rhizomys pruinosus
GTAGAGCACCTGCCTAGAATCCCCCAGTGAGGGGCTGGGGTGTGGCTCAGTGGTAGAGCACCTGCCTAGAATCCCCCAGTGAGGGGCTGGGGGTGTGGCTCAGTGGTAGAGCACCTGCCTAGAATCCCCCAATGAGGGGCTGGGGGTTTGGCTCAGTGGTAGAGCACCTGCCTAGAATCCCCCAGTGAGGGGCTGGGGTGTGGCTCAGTGGTAGAATCCCCCAGTGAGGGGCTGGGATATAGCTCAGTGTTAGAGCACCAGCCTAGAATCCCCCAGTGAGGGCTGGGAGTATGGCTCAGTGTTAGAGCACTTATCTAGCATTTGTAAGTCCCTGGGTATCTCTAATTCCCAATGACCAGTTCCCCCTCCAGAAAAAAAAAAAAAAACCTGTTGCAAGAATTATAAAAACTTGATAAATAATTAAGCTAAATGAGCACAAATAAAAATATAAATGAAATTTATGTGAAGAAATAAGCAAAAATGAATGGTGTGCAGTAGGCTTGGCTCCTTCTTGCACACGTGGGTTTGGGCTGGGGCATGGCTCAGTGAGTAAGAGCCTCGCTCTGGGAGGACCAGGACCCGGGTGTGGGCTGGAGAGATGGCTCAGCAGTTGAGAGTACTGGCTGCTCTTGCAGAGACCCGGAGTTTGGCTAATCAACCATCCGTAATTCCAGTTCCAGGAGATCCAACACCCTCTTTTTGGCCTCCACTGGCATTACACGACACGACACGGGTGCACTTACATACATGCAGGCAAAACACTCATACGCATACTATAAAAATGAATTTAAAAGTTTTTAAATGACTTCGATGAGGTATTGCCCAGACCAGGTCCTGGGGGATTAGTAGAGGATGAGGCATTCCAGGCAGAGGGATTAACCTATGCTAGGGACTCAGAAAACATTTATTAAATGGCAAGCAGGACAGAGGCTGGAATAGCAAGTATGGAGAGGCAGGAAGAGGCATCCAGCAACCAGGCGGAACCTGTTCTTCCGGCCTGGAGGGTGCCTGCACTCACCAGTGAGTCAGATCCAGCCCTGCCCTCTTGGTCTGGAAAGGGACAAGTCACAAACTTGGAAGCTTCTGCTTGGTCAATACTCATTCCAGTACTCCAGAGGAGGAGCAGAAGGTCATGAATTCAAGGTCATCCTCCATTATAGCGAATTTGGGGCCAACCATGGGTAACATAAGAACCTATCGATAGGGGCTGGAGAGATGGCCTAGCGGTTAAGAGCGCCGACTGCTCTTGCAGAGGACCCGGGTTCGATCCCCAGCACCCACATGGTGGCCGAGAACCATCTGAAACTCCAATTCGAGGAGAACTCCAGTTCCAGGGGAATCCTACACCCTCTTCTGACCTCCGCAGCATTGCACGACATGGGTGCACAGACCTGCATGCAGACAGTACATTCATACACATAGAGAAAAAGAAAAAAAAAAAACCTATCGATAAAAATGGAGTACGGGGGCTGGAGAGATGGCTCGGCAGCTAAGAGCATTGTCTGATCTTGCAGAGGACCTGGGTTTGAGTCCCAGCACCCACATGACAACTAACTGTAACTATCCGTAACTCCAGTTCCAGGAGATCTGATGCCCCCTTCTGGCCTCCTTGGGCATTGCATGACATAGGTATATTTACATACATGCAGGCAAAATACTCATAACACGTAAAATGAAAATAAAATAATCGGGGCTGGAGAGATGGCCTAGTGGTTAAGAGCGTCAAATGCTCTTGCAGAGGACCTGGGTTCAATCCCAGCACCCACATGGTGACTGAGAGCCACCTTTAACTCCCGTTCCAGGGGAATCCGACACCCTCTTCTGCCCACAGCATTGCACGACACGGGTGCACAAACCTACATGCAGACAGTACATTCATACACATACGAAAATAAATAAATAAAAAAAGAAAGAAAAAATAATCAAAAGAATTCTTTAAATGAGCTGTGATTAAACAAAGGAATTTGAAAGAGGAACAGGAGGAGGCACTTCTGAAAAGCTGATGTGACAGGTAGGAATTGGGAAAGCAGCCAAAAGAAGGTACTAGAACCATTTGCATAAAGATTTGGGGTGAGACTGGCAGGATGGCTCAGTGGGTAAGGGTGCTTGCTGTGTTGCATCCTCAGTTCCTACATCCTGGAAGGAGAGAATCAACTCCTAAGATTTGTCCCCTGACCCCTACATATGTGGATGTGAGACACACAGACACAAACAATAAACATAAAAGATTTAAGGGCCTGGAGAGATGGTCCAATGGTTAGAAGCACTAGCTGCTCCTGCAGAGGACCTGGGTTCAAATCCCTGCACCCATATGGCAGCTAACAACCATCTCTAGTTCCAGCTCCAGGGGATCCAATGCCTTCTTCTATCTTCTGTGGGCACCAGGCACACATGTGACACACACACACACATACATACAAAAAAAATTGAGGAGTATTAATATATAAAGATAAGGAAGTTGATGATGGAATTGTGGCTTGGCCCCTGTAAGACTTAGAATATCCCATGAGAATGAAGTCCTCTGAGCTTCTGCCTATTGCCAGTGGGAGCCATGGAAAGATTTAGAGAAGAACATATTGAAGCCAAGCGATAGGAACAGAACAGTTGTAGAGATACCAGGAAGTGGGGTTTGGAGAGGTGGCCTAACAGTTAAGAGCGCCAACTGCTCTTGTAGAGGACCCGGGTTCGATTCCCAGCACCCACATGGCAGCTGAGAACCTTCTTTAACTCCAGTTCCAGGGGAATCCGACACCCTCTTCTGACTTCTGCAGCATTGCACGACACTGGTGCACCAACCCACATGCAGACAGTACATTCATACACATAAAAAAAAAAAAAAAAAGAAATACCAGGGAGCATGCTGACAAGGCTGTCTCTCTTCTGAGTCTCCAAGGTTGAGGCTACTTAATATTAAAAAGGTAGAGGGAGAAGGAGAGGCTGACAAGGAGATGTGTGTGGGCTTTACTGTCCTTACATGAAGAAAGGGCTTTCCTCTGGAGATTGGAAAGAGAAATCTGGTATTCACGGTCACACAGGGAAATCCTGCTGAAAGGCAGTGGTCTTTCTTGGTGATCCACTATCTGTTATTTGCCTAACATGGATCTTTGTATTCTTCCAAGATTTATTCCTTAAATTTTTATTAATTTATTTATATACTTTACATGCGTGAATGTTTTGTCTCCGTGTGTGTAAGTGCACCACATAAGTGCGATGCCTGTGGAGTCCAGAAGAGGCCATCAGATCCCCTGGAACTCGAGTTAAGATAGTTGTTAGCTGCTGTGTGGTTCTTAACCACTGAGCCATGTCTCAAGCCCTTATGTTTATTTTTATCATGAGTGTGTGTGTGCGTGTGCATGTGTGTGTGTGTGCAGGTGCCCACGGAGGCCTGAAGAGGATGTCAAATCCTGGAGTTGGAGTTACAGGCTGTTGTGAGCTGCCCGATACGGGTGCTGGGAACTGGACTTAGGTCTTCTAGAAGAACAATATGCTATTTTTTAAATTTTATTAATTTTTTTTATGTGTATGAATGTACTGTCTGCATGTAGGTTTGTGCACCCGTGTTGTGCAATGCCGGGGAGGTCAGAAGAGGGCGTCGGATTCCCAGAGTTAAAGACAGTTCTCAGCCCCCATGGGGTGCTGGGAATAGAACCCGGGTCCTCTGCAAGAGCAGTGGCTCTTTTTTTTTTTTAATTTTTTTATTTATTATTTTTGTATGTGTAGATGTTTACTGTCTGCATGTAGGTCTGTGCACCCGTGTCGTGCCAATTCCGCGGAGGTCCAGAAGAGGGTCCATCGGATTCCCCTGGAACTGGAGTTCTTCCTGGAATTGGAGTTTTCAGACGGTTCTCGGCCGCCATGTGGGTGCCGGGGATCGAACCCGGGTCCTCTGCAAGAGCGGTCGCCGCTCTTAACCGCTGAGGCCATCTCTCCAGCCCATTTTATTCAATTTTATGTGTATGGAGTGTACTGTCTGCATGCGGTTGGTGCACCGATTGTCTTGCAATGCCGCAGAGGTCAGAAGAGGGCATCAGCTTCTCCTGGAACTGGAGTTAAAGATGGTTCTTAGCTGCCACATGGGTGCTGGGAATAGAACCCCACTCCTCTGCAAGAGCAGTCAGTGCTGAACCACTGAGCCATCTCTCCAGCTCCAACAATACGCTCTTAACTGCTGAGTCATCTCTTCAGCCCCTACCTTTTATTATTATTTTTATTTATTTATTTATTTATTTATTTATTTATTTATTTATTTTTTGGTCTTTTCAAGACAGGGTCTCCCTGTAGCTCCAGCTGTCCTGGAACTCACTCTGTAGACCAGGCTGGCCTTGAACTCACAAAGATCCGCCTGCCTCTGCCTCCCAAGTGCTAGGATTAAAGGCATGCGCCACCACGCCCGGCTATTATTATTATTATTATCATTATTATTTTGGTCTTTTCGAGCCAGGGTCTCCCTGTAGCCCCAGCTGTCCTGGAACTCACTCTGTAGACCAGGCTGGACTTGAACTCACAAAGATCCACCTGCCTCTGCCTCCCAAGTGCTAAGATTAAAGGCGTGCGCCACCATGCCCGTCTTATTTTTATTACTTTTAAATTTTTTTTGAAGCAGTTTCTCATGCAGCTGAGGCTAGTCTCAAACTCACTTGAGTCCTAACCCTCCTGCATCCACTTCTCAAGTGTGAATCTCTGTGTTTTATGCACTTTCTGATCATATGACATATTTTATTTAAAATAATAATAATATCAACATGATAATAACAACAATAATATCAGAGCCAGAAGTGGTGTGCATACCTGTAATCCAACATTCGGGAGGCAGAGGGAGGAGGTTCAACCACAAGTTCAAGAAAAGCCTGGGCCAAGCTGAGCAATGTTAATGTTATATTTCTTTTTATCTGAAAGCAACTGTGCTGTTATAATGTGAATCCCTTAACAGGATCTAAAATGAACTTATCACTTATTTTCAGACTTTGTAATTTCAGTATATGGGTGGAAAGTATGTATTCATATTTTAAAGTAATATAAAATTAAAGGAAAGAATGTTAATTCCTAAACCTATTTTGGAATTAACATATAGTTTATGTTTAGAGGTCATAATTTTGGTATATATGTGATATTTATATAGGCATATTCTGGAGCAATACAAATGGGAGGAAACAACAATAACATAAAGACTGGGTCAAAGAACTGACTGAAACAGTTAACTTCTGCCCAAAACAATAAACCTCTGCATAGAAATTTCTTTAAAAAGATTGAGAAAAAGATGCAAGACACTTAGGGCAGAATGCATGAACTGGGATGGGTTGAGGGGCATGGAAGGGGAATATGTCTAAATTGGACTGAGAAATGATGTATGAAATACACAAAACATGAATGAAAGTACTTTATTGGCCGGGCGTGGTGGCACATGCCTTTAATCCCAGCACTTGGGAGGCAGAGGCAGGTGGATCTCTTAGTTCAAGGCCAGCCTGGTCTACACAGTGAGTTCCAGGACAGCTGGGGCTACAGGGAGACCAAGTCTCAAAAAAAAGACCCCCCCCCCAAACACACCAACAACAAGCAACTTGGGCGAAGTCCCAGAAAAACAAATGGTATCTCTCATCTGTGGATGTTAGCACCAAGTACCTAGTTGTAAGGTAAACTGAGCAACGTTAATGTTATATTCCTCATTGTCTGAAAACAATTGTGCTCTTATATTGTTAATCCCTTAACAGGTTCTATAATTAACCTACCATTTATTTTCAGACTTTGGAATTTTTGGTATATGGGTGGAGGTTATGTATGTACATTTTAGAGTAATACAAAATCAAAAGAATGAGGAAAAAAACTAGTTTGTCATGACACTGTGTCTAAACACAGTATTTATTTTATGGGAGTGCTTCTTAGTATTTTTTATAGAAGGCTGCTTGAGCCTTAATCCAACCCTTTTCTAAAATATTAGACAGCCAGGCATGGTGGCGCATGCCTTTAATCCTAGCACTCAGGAGGCAGAGGCAGGCGGATCTTTGTGAGTTCAAGGCCAACCTGGTCTACAGAGTGAGTTCCAGGACAGCTGGGGCTACAGGGAGACCCTGTCTCGAAAAGACCAAAAAATAAAATAAAATAAAATATTAGACAGTAATTAAAAGTAACAGGCTGGTGGTGTAACTTAGCCTTTCTGGATGCTTAATGACCATACTTAATGCCCATACCAATTTGGCCAAGGGACTGAAGGGATAACCTTGTTCCTTGCCCTCAGAGTTCAACTAAGTCCAAGGGGACTATGCATGGGGGCATCTCTTGAAATGTCCTGCAAATGTGAGTCACCAGTCTTCGTGTGCAGGGAGGTCTTAGAGGTCCACTAATGGGACTTCAGCCAGTGTCCAGTCTATAGAAAAGAAAGTCTGCTCATGCTTCAAAAAGGGAAGCCTGGTCTAGCAAGACCTGACTTTGTCCTCGGGTGGATGGAACTGGTAAATGAAAAGCCAAAAGGAGCCAGGGGCTCCCTCCCCACAAAAAAACCCAGTGACCCCTGAGGACCAGATCTTCAACTGACCTTGAGAAAACAAAAACCCTTAACCGTGTGGCCCTAAATATCCAAAAGGAAAGAATAACAAGAAATAAATAATCATTAAAGCCTGAGAAATTGTACTTCAGGTATAAAACTTGAGATCCCAGTAAAAAGACAAAAAGTGAAAAAAAAAAGCACTGTTGTTTTGCCTGTCTTCAGTTCTTACTGGCAAGTGCAGCTACCCTGTGGCTGCCACTGCTTTTGCCATCCTTCAAAGACATGAGACACAGCTTTTCAACCTTCCAATATGGACTGAAGACTCATGTCTCTCCAAGAATCCTCCAAACCTTCAGTGCCAGGTGGGGACTGCTGAGACATCCACCTTGTGGACTGAGCTACTACTGGGGCTTCAGCCTCTTTATAGTATAGACTGCCATTGTTGGACTACCCAGGCTCAATCATGGAGACCACTACAGGACCTCATTTGGTGACCAAGGGAAGGGTGGAGTCAAGGGCACAACTGATGGTTGTTTGGGCTTGCCAAGGAGGAGCCTTCAAACACTTCCTTAAGGAAAACATGACATCTTTCAGCCTAATAAAGAAAAAAAAAAGAAAAGAAATCATAAGCCGAAGATGCTAAAACCTATGATGTCATAATCTTGGTTTTATAATCTTGATACATGTGTGGCATGCATATATGCATATTTTGAAGTGATGCAAATTGGAAGAAATGACAACAACAACAAAATACTGGGTCAAAGAACTGACTAAAACGGTGAACTTCTACCCAAAACAGTAAACTTCTGAATCAAAATTTTTAAAAGAGACTGAGAAAAAGATGAAAAACATGTATAGCTGGGCGTGGTGGCACACGCCTTTAATCCTAGCACTTGGGAGGCAGAGGCAGGTGGATCTTTGTGAGTTCAAGGCCAGCCTGGTCTAGATAATGAGCTCCAGGCCAGTTGGGGCTACCAGGAGACCCTATCTCAAAAAAATAAAAATAAAAATTGGGGCTGGAGAGATGGCCTAGTGATTAAGAGCACCAACTGCTCTTGCAGAGGACCCGGGTTCGATCTTCAGCCCCACATGGCGGCTGAGAGCCGTCTTTAACTCCAGTTCCAAGGGAATCCAACGCCCTCTTCTGACCTCCATGGCACTGCATGACATGGGTGCACAGACCTGCCTGAAGACAGTAGTACATTCATAAACATAAAGAATAAATAAATTTTTAAAAATAAAAATTTAATAAATGAATGAATAAATAAATAAATGTTGGGTCTATGAGATGGGTCACAAAGTAAAGGTGCTTGCCACTGATCTGATGACCTGAGTTCAATCCCCACATGGTAGAAAGAGAGATCTGATTCTCAAAAGTTATCCTCTGACCTCCACAGCATGGGTGCCTTGGCATGTGTTCCCCCACAATATATAAATAAACGACACTTGAAGAGTGACACCAAAATTTGTCCTGCAGCTTCTATCTATGCACTCATATGTATGCATGTGCATCACAACCCCACACTTGCACACGCATGAACACATATGTAAAGAAACAAACAGCAAAACACATGAACGAATGGATGGATGGATGAGAGAATGAATCAAGGGGATGCTGCCTCCAGGTTAGATACAAACACTGCTTCATGTTATAGAAGGCACTTGAGAATCCATGAATGCCAGAGTCCTGGGGGTGGGGTGGAGCCAATCCCATGTGCATGTATTCCTACATACAAGCATATGTGTATACAGATAGACTGGCCATAAACCAAATCCTGAAGAGCTCACAGTGGCCCATGAGCACCTCTTTTGCCTGGTCACCCAGTGACTGACCTGATCCAGTATTTGCATCTAACACAGGACCCCGTCTCTTCCTGAGATGCTCCCATCCTTTCTGACTTCACGGATGAATCCCAAGGTCAGCACCTAGGACAGAGCCATTTCCTTGAATCTCAGGACCACAGACAGCAACTCAACTAATGGGGTGGGGGGGAGACGGGACAAAAACCCCGGAAAAGGACAGATGCCACCCCTCCCACCTGTCAGTGTGAATGAGGGTGAACGAGGACAAGAAGCTAGGGTAGAAGAGTCGTCAGTACCATGGGACAAGAGCATTCCTTCAACAAATATTCACCAAGAGTGCAGGAGGTAGCTCAGTTGGTAGAAGGCTTGCCTAGCACATGTGGGACCACGGATCCCCTTCCCAGTACCACATGAACCGGATGTGGTGATGTAGGATTCTCATTCTAGAAGTCAGGAGGAGGAGGCAGGAGCATCAGAAGTTCAAAGTCATCCTTGGCTCCTGTCTTAGTTTGGTTTCTGTTGCTGGGGTAAACACCATGACCAGCAGAACCTTGGGGAGGAAAGGGTTTATTCAGTTTACATCTCTCAGATCACAATCCACCATTGAAGGAAGTCAAGGCAGGAGCCGGGCAGATGTTGGTGTCCAGCTGACTTTCTCCTGCCCCAGTTCAGTCCAGGGCAATGGGATGGTTCTTCTCACATTCTGAATGGGTCTTGACGCCCTTTGGATTGGTTCTTTCTGGAGATACCTTCACAGGCTCTCAAAGGTGACAACTGAAATTGCCTGTCATGGACCGGCAAAATGGCTCAGTGGGACAAGATGCTTGCTGCCAAGCCTGACAACCTGAGTTTGATCCCCAGGATCTGCAAGGTGGAAGGAGGGAACCGACTCCACAAAGCTTTCCTCTGGCCTCCACTTAGCATGCTGTAGCACACATGAACTTACACACACATGTGCATATGAATATGCACACACAAACATACTGAAATTGGCCATCTTAACAACAGACCATTGTAGAAAGAGGGGATGAAGCAAGATGATACAGTACTTCGAGTTGCACAGTGGTAGACTACTTGCACTGCCTAGCTTGCATGACACCCTAGATTCTATCTCCAATACTGGAAGACAGGAGAGGAGAGAAAGAGAGAGAGAGAGAGAGAGAGAGAGAGAGAGAGAGAGAGAGAGAGATTATATTTGAGCAGATAACTGAAATAAGTGATTAAAACCTGACGAAACAGGGGAGGAAATATCCAAAAAAAAAGAACAGAAAAATGTCAAGATCCCGAGACAGAAAAATGTTGACAGATAAGTGAAAAGAATCTAATGAAAGAAGTGAGAGGACTTTTTACCACAATCGACACACAGAAAGAGATGGAAAGAAAGAAGAAAGTGAACCAAGAGAATCGAGACCAGTGGAGAAAATGCAGGCAAAGTGGTACTGACCGGGGCTGGAGAGATGGCTCAGTCGTTAAGAGCATGTATGGCTCCCGTGTCCCAGAGGACACGAGTTCAGCTCCCAGCACCCACATTGGACAGGTTCATCTTGGGAGGAGTCGTGGGCAGCTGAGACAATGGTACACAAGTGCTTAACTTGTACCCAGTGCTGGGACGAGGGTTCTGGACTTCCTACCTCACCTACTCTTCAATCCACCGTGCGACAGAGGGACCAGGTGGGTTTTACAGGGGTCCCAGGGCACTGCTGGGGATGGCAGCTAGTCCGAACTTGGATCTGCCTCCGAACCAGGATGCTTGTGTGGAAGACTCTGCACAGAAGTGAAGTCAACGACTCATCAAGACCTAAGCCAGATGCAGTGGCACTTGTCTGTGATTGGAGCAGGCAGGAGGGTCAGGAGTTCGAGGCTAGCTTGGGCTACAAGATGAGAACAAAAGAGACTTAAACCAACCCTCTAGACTCCCAGATTGTGTGGGGTTTTTTGTTTTGTTTTGTTTTGTTTGTCTTTTCGAGACAGGGTCTCCCTGTAGCCCCAGCTGTCCTGGAATTTGCTCTGTAGACCAGGCTGGCCTTGAACTCACAAACATCCGTCTGCCTCTGTCTCCCAAGTGCTAGGATTAAAGGTGTGTGCCACCATGCCCGGCTCCAGATTGTGTTTTAAAAGAATAATAGATGGACTTTTTCACTGTCCACAGCTCCAAAGGCCAACAAACAGAGAAAAGGTACACGACTCACTACACACCAGCCTGGGCTATGTGAGACTCTCTTTTAAAAACTAGAACAAGCTGGGCGTGGTGGCACATGCCTTGAATCCTAGCACTCGTGAGCCAGAGGCAGGAGGATCGTGACTCTAAGGCCAGCCTGTGATACATAAGAAGATCCTGTCTCAAGCACACACACACACACACACACACACACACACACACACACACACACACACACACACACACACGCATGCACACGCACACACACACATGAAAGGGGGGGAGCTGGGCATGGTAATGCATTACTGTTATCCATCCTGGCATGTGAACTGAAGGCAGAAGAATTAGGAGTTCACATTTATCCTAGCTACATAATGAGTTTGAGGCCAGCCTGGGCTATGTGAGACTCTCTTTTAAAAACTAGAACAAGCTGGGCGTGGTGGCACATGCCTTGAATCCTAGCACTTGGGAGGCAGAGGCAGGTGGATCTTTGTGAGTTCAAGGCCAGCCTGGTCTACAGAGTGAGTTCCAGGACAGCTGGGGCTACAGGGAGACCCTGTCTCAAAAAGACCAAAAGAACAAAGAAACACATGCTCTTGGAGTCTGAGAAGAGGTGACAGAAACAAGTCCAAAGAGAAACAAAAACTTGGAATCGGGCTGGAGAGATGGCCAAGTGGTTGAGAGCGCTGACTGCTCTTGCAGAGGACCCGGGGTTCGATCCCCAGCACCCACATGGCGGCTGACAACCGTCTTTAACTCTAGTTCCAGGGGAGTCCGACGCCCTCTTCTGACCTCTGCGGCATTGTACGACACGGGTGCACAGACCTACATGCAGAGAGTACACTCATACACGTACAAAAATTAAAAAAGATCAGTCAATTAAAAAAACAACAACAACAACTTGGAATCAGACTAAAAGCAGCAGAGGCCAATAGACGGAGCCACGAGGCCTCTCTCGTGGCTTGGAAGCCAGTTCCCTCCTACCCTCAACTCTGAGAACAGGGACTAGCATTCAATAAATCAATGCTCCTTGACCAGAGCACCTGCAGTTTCCAAAGTCGCCACTAGGTGGGGAGTCTCCTACACCCCAGAGCCTCTAAATGTCAAGTCCCAGAGTGAGTGGCCACAGGCCTGGGAATTCTTGTCTGTCCTCCCTGGGCCTCACACAGCCTGCCAGTCCCAGCACAAGCTCTAGGCGACAAGTGACCTTTCCGCTTGAGACTCTCTTCTCTACTTCCCTCCTCCAACACCCAGCAGCCAGTTAAACAATCCTTTGTCCTTGGCCCCTTCCGGCTGGGCCCCCCGAGGCATCTGGGTCCCTTCCAGGCCCGGAGATGGGGCTGGGACAAAGGTGGGGCATCTGGGAAAAGGCCAAGGAAAAATCCTGGGGAGTTTGAATCAATTCTTCCAGTCTTCCTGGATAGAACTATGGGCTTCCCTCCCTGCCTTGAACGCAAAGCTCCCTGCCCTCCTCCCCCAGGTGCAGGGAACTAGGCTCAGCCCTCCTCCCTCAGAACCAGCTGCTCAGACCCCAGCCCTCCTCCCTCACACCCAGATCCTCCTCCCCCAGACCCAGGATCCAGACCCAGCCCTCCCCTCTCAGACCCAGGGTCCAGCCCAGTGCCCTGCAGACTCTTACACAGTGGTCCTGCAGTTCTCCTTCTCTTTTTGCAGAGACCCCTGTCTACCTCCTCAGCCCCTCCAGTATTCCCGAGTTGAGGCTGGGGCTGAGTCACAGGAAGCCTTGGGCCCTGAGTCACTCCCACCCCTCAGCTCAGCCCCTCCCAAGCTGGAGAGAGTTTCTGAAGGAGCGCTAATTCTTGCCAATTGGTCTCATCACTCCGCCTTCTGTCAGAGGCTGGTATCCGTCCCCTGTGGCTCTCAAATTGCCCACTGGAGCACCTCTTATGTCCAGCCTTCCCCAGTATGTCTCAATTTTAGTCTATTCTGAAGACAAAATTTCTGTCTAACTTCATGTCTTGATTCCAGGCTTTTCTTTTTCATTTCTGAACATCTTCCCTATCTCTTCAACTCTGTAGTGTTTTGCTTTTGCCGTCTTGGGGGTAAGACCCAGGGCCTTGGGTATCTCAAACAGCTCTATGACTCAGCCACGCCCCCAGCCCCTCACTGGGGGATTCTAGGCAGGTGCTCTACCACTGAGCCACACCCCCAGCCCCTCACTGAGGGATTCTAGGCAGGTGTTCTACCACTGAGCTACACCTTAGCCCCTCACTGGGGGATTCTAGGAAGGTGCTCTACCACTGAGCCACACCCCAGCCCCTCACTGGGGGATTCTAGGCAGGTGCTCTGCCACTGACCCACACCTCAGCCCCTCACTGGGGGATTCTAAGCAGGTGCTCTACCACTGAGGCACACCCCAGCCCCTCACTGGGGGGTTCTAGGCAGGTGCTCTACCACTGAGTCACACTTTAACCCTTTTGTTATCTCTCTTCCAACCCCTCTATCTGGTTTGCTGGTTTGGTTTTCTTGTTTTGCCTTTTTTTTTTTTTTTTTTTTNCTGGGGTGTGGCTCAGTGGTAGAGCACCTGCCTAGAATCCCCCAGTGAGGGGCTGGGGTGTGGCTCAGTGGTAGAGCACCTGCCTAGAATCCCCCAGTGAGGGGCTGGGGTGTGGCTCAGTGGTAGAGCACCTGCCTAGAATCCCCCAGTGAGGGGCTGGGGTGTGGCTCAGTGGTAGAGCACCTGCCTAGAATCCCCCAGTGAGGGGCTGGGGTGTGGCTCAGTGGTAGAGCACCTGCCTAGAATCCCCCAGTGAGGGGCTGGGGTGTGGCTCAGTGGTAGAGCACCTGCCTAGAATCCCCCAGTGAGGGGCTGGGGTGTGGCTCAGTGGTAGAGCACCTGCCTAGAATCCCCCAGTGAGGGGCTGGGGTGTGGCTCAGTGGTAGAGCACCTGCCTAGAATCCCCCAGTGAGGGGCTGGGGTGTGGCTCAGTGGTAGAGCACCTGCCTAGAATCCCCCAGTGAGGGGCTGGGGTGTGGCTCAGTGGTAGAGCACCTGCCTAGAATCCCCCAGTGAGGGGCTGGGGTGTGGCTCAGTGGTAGAGCACCTGCCTAGAATCCCCCAGTGAGGGGCTGGGGTGTGGCTCAGTGGTAGAGCACCTGCCTAGAATCCCCCAGTGAGGGGCTGGGGTGTGGCTCAGTGGTAGAGCACCTGCCTAGAATCCCCCAGTGAGGGGCTGGGGTGTGGCTCAGTGGTAGAGCACCTGCCTAGAATCCCCCAGTGAGGGGCTGGGGTGTGGCTCAGTGGTAGAGCACCTGCCTAGAATCCCCCAGTGAGGGGCTGGGGTGTGGCTCAGTGGTAGAGCACCTGCCTAGAATCCCCCAGTGAGGGGCTGGGGTGTGGCTCAGTGGTAGAGCACCTGCCTAGAATCCCCCAGTGAGGGGCTGGGGTGTGGCTCAGTGGTAGAGCACCTGCCTAGAATCCCCCAGTGAGGGGCTGGGGTGTGGCTCAGTGGTAGAGCACCTGCCTAGAATCCCCCAGTGAGGGGCTGGGGTGTGGCTCAGTGGTAGAGCACCTGCCTAGAATCCCCCAGTGAGGGGCTGGGGTGTGGCTCAGTGGTAGAGCACCTGCCTAGAATCCCCCAGTGAGGGGCTGGGGTGTGGCTCAGTGGTAGAGCACCTGCCTAGAATCCCCCAGTGAGGGGCTGGGGTGTGGCTCAGTGGTAGAGCACCTGCCTAGAATCCCCCAGTGAGGGGCTGGGGTGTGGCTCAGTGGTAGAGCACCTGCCTAGAATCCCCCAGTGAGGGGCTGGGGTGTGGCTCAGTGGTAGAGCACCTGCCTAGAATCCCCCAGTGAGGGGCTGGGGTGTGGCTCAGTGGTAGAGCACCTGCCTAGAATCCCCCAGTGAGGGGCTGGGGTGTGGCTCAGTGGTAGAGCACCTGCCTAGAATCCCCCAGTGAGGGGCTGGGGTGTGGCTCAGTGGTAGAGCACCTGCCTAGAATCCCCCAGTGAGGGTCTGGGGTGTAGCTCAGTAGTAGAGCACCTGCCTAGAATCCCCCAGTGAGGGTCTGGGGTGTGGCTCAGTGGTAGAACACCTGCCTAGAATCCCCCAGTGTGGGGCCCTAATGTGGCTCAGTAATGAGCACCTGCCTAGCTTACAGAAGGCACTAGGTTCCAGTCTCAATGCTTAAAGAGAAAAACAAAATGAAATGAACCTGAAGACTCAGAGGGAGGGAACACTAAGAAAGGGCTTGTAAAGCAAGGCCCAGAGATTGGCTGAGGGAGAGGGTATGTAGATCAGGTAGAGAGAAGGCTCCACGCCACAGGAGAGCACTGCCCCAGGCAGTACTGGACAGGGACACCTGGCCCGCAGTGCGAGAAGCTCACACTTTCTCCCGGTGGATACACGTTTGATGTCCGGGTGTGCCCGGGTGGATCTCCATCCTTCTCTTCCCTCTGTGTGTCATAGAGTGGGATCCCTGTGTGTGCCATGGGGTGGGGCACCCCCACGGTGTGTTTTTGTCACTGGGCGTGTCTGTGTGTGTGTGGTTTGGAGTCTCTGGGTGTGTCCATGTGGGTTGCATTGGTATGGTGCCAGACATGTCTATCCTCTGGCGTCTCATTTCCCTGTGGCTGGTGGCTCCGTGGTCCTGAATGCCCCAGACTTCAGGAGGGAGGGAGTGGTGTCTGAGCGTTCTTCTGGGAGTGAAGGTAGTGAGGTGTCGTGTGTGGGGCACACCGTGTGCCCTCTACTAGCTGTTTTATTGTGTGTTCCCCGTCTGGTGTCACTGTGGGTTACTGTAGGAGTGTTTCAGTCCAATATACAGGGTGTAGATCCACATATTCTCTGCACCACCATGTGTCCCTGGTGGAGCTGCTGTGTACCACACTGCATCCAATTCACCATGTCACAGTCACTGTATGTTTGTACTGTGTCTCCTTGTGAGGTGTGTGTGTTGTATGTTTGTGTTCATGTGGTGGATACATGTGTGTGGAGGTAGAATGTCTTCCTCAATTCTTATTACCTTATTTTATTTATTTATTTATTTATTTATTTATTTATTTATATTTGGTATTTTTGAGACAGGGTCTCCCTGGAGCCTCAGCTGTCCTGGAACTCACTACGTAGACCAGGCTGGCCCTGAACTCACAGAGATCCGCCTGCCTCTGCCTCCCAAGTGCTGGGATTTAAGGTGTGCGCCACCCCGCATATTTATATTTATTTTTATTTATCTATGAGTGTTTTACCTGCATGTATATAAGTGCCTGGGTGACTTGCAATACTGGCAGAAGCCAGAAGGAGGCATTAGATCCCCTGGAACTGGAGTTACAGATGTTAGATACCATGCGAGTTCTGGGAACTGAAGCCAGGTCCTCTGCAAGTTCAGCCAATGCTCTTAACCACTGAACCATCATCTCTCCAGCTCCTGTATCTTATTATTTTTATTTATTTATTTATTTTTTTGCCTTTTTGAGTCAGGATCTCCCTGTAGCCCCAGCTGTCCTGGAACTCACTATGTAGACCAGGCTGGCCTTGAACTCACAGAGATCTACCTGCCTGTGCCTCCAGAGTGCTGGGATTAAAAGTGGGAACCTCTGCACCCGGCACTCTCTTATTTATTTACTTGGGATGGGGAGGACATAGGGCACGGTGCATGTGTGTGGACACATGTCAGAGGACACCTTTCAGGAGTTGGTGTTTCTTCTATTGGGTTTCGGGAATCAAACTCATGTCGTCAGGCTTGGAGCCAAGCACCTTTATCCACTGACACATCTTGCTGGCCCCCGACCTCTTATTTTCTGAGACGAGGGTGTCTCAGTTAACCTACACCACAGCAGTTTGGTAGACGGCTTGCTGACCGGCAGTCCCAGGGATCAGCGTTCCCACCTCCCCAACAGAAGCACACTCCCACCCCTGCTTTTCTTTTTTCCTTTTCCATCTTTTCGAGACAGGGTCTCCCTGTAGCCCCAGCTGTCCTGGAACTCACTCTGTAGACCAGGCTGGCCTTGAACTCACAAAGATCCGCCTGCCTCAGTCTCCCAAGTGCTAGGATTAAAGGCATAGTTCATCACGCCCAGCTTTTTTTTTTTTTTAAGCATTTCATTTTAGCTGGGCATGGTGGCATACGCCTTTAATCCCAGCACTCATGAGGCAGAGGCAGGCAGATCTCTGTGAATTCAAGGCCAGACTGGTCTACACAGTGAGTTCCAGGCCAGCTGGGGGTACAGAGAGACCCAGTAACAAAAAGACCAAAAACAAAACAAACATTTCATTTAGTTTTATTTGTATGCTCTTATGAAGCACAGAGGACAGCTTTCAGGAGTCTTTTCTCTCGAGACTTCTATCATGTGGGTCCCAGAGATCGAACTCAGGTCCCCAGCATTGGTGGCAGTCCCCTTTACCCACTGAGTCATCCCATCAGTCCCTGCATCTTTTTTTTTTTTTGAGACAGGTCCCTGAACTTGGAGGTAATTCATTCAGCTACGCTGGCTAGTCAGCAGGCTCCAGGGACCTGCCTGTCTACCCTGCCCCCACCCAGTGCTGGGGTTACGGACACACACCTCTGCACTCATCTTTTTTATTTAGGTGCTGGGGACTCGAACTCAGGTCCTATCTAATACTTGTAGAGCAAACACTTTACCAGCCAAGCCATCTTCCCAGCCCTCTTTGTTGGTTTTGTGTGTAACACCACGTCTCAGTGACATGGCTTTATGTCTTAGCACAGGTGTCCATGTCCTTCTCTGTGTGCTGTGTTTGTGGGGCATACGACTTGGACCATAATGTACACAGGTGTTCTGTGTGGCAGAGCAGTGGCTCGCTACATCTGGCCGTCGGTGTCTACGTGGATCCAATTCCCACTCCTCTTCCTCCAGGGGTGTCATCTTAGGTTGTGTCTTGTGTGAGTTGAATGTTCTAGAATGTCTAGCTTTGAGTACAGACTGCTTGCATACCTGTGTTCAGACTGTCCTCTGACCGTAAATTTGAATTGCATTGTGTGCCCGGGCATGCTGAATGTTGGTGCATTAGTATGTGTCAGAGGTTATCCTGAGGGGTGGGGTCGGAGGTTATGCTGAGAGGTGGGGTCGGAGGTGTTTGTGTCCCTCAGACCAGGATAGCATTGCTGTATGTTTCGTTTTGGTCCACTGCTGTGGCCCTAGATAGTGTGTGTGGGTCTCAACCCAGGTGTCTGTCATTTGGTAACCCCCTGAGTGCCTGTTAACACAAGTGTACTGTGTTGGGTGGTTTTAGGCTCTATCCCTATCTACTGTGTGTTTGTGTGGTTCTTTTTTTTTAATTTAATTTTTTTATTTTTTATGCGTATGAATGTACTGTCTGCATGTAGGTTTGTGCACCCGTGTCATGCAAAGCCTCAGAGTTCAGAAGAGGGTGTCAGATTCCCCTGGAACTGGAGTTAAAGATGGTTCTCAGCCACCATGTGGGTGCTGGGGATTGAACCCGGGTCCTCCGCAAGGGCAGTCCGTACTCTTAACCGCTAGGCCACCTATCCAGCCCCTGTGTGGTTCTTAATACCCATTGTACCTATACAGATGGCCACAGATGTTACTCCCTCTGTATGGAATGTCTGGGTATAGCTTTTTGTGTCACAGACTATTATGGGTTTTAGAGAGAGGGTCTCATGTAGCCCAGGTTGGCCTTGAACTCACAGCTGAGGATCCTCCCCCTTCCACCACTCAAATGCCACCATTACAGAGGTGCACCACCACCACCCCAGTTTATGACACACTGGGAATCGAACTCAGAGCCTCCTGCACACCAGGCAAGCACTCTACTGACTGAGCTCCTTCCCCAGCCCCTTTTTGAAGGCAGAGTACGTTAACTGTGTGTAGAACTTTTGGGTGGCCCATGTGCCACTGGCCGCTGCCTGCCCTGCTAAGTACCGGCGTGTGTCACACCATGTGTGTGTGTGGTGTTTGGGTGTGGCTGTGGGTTTTAGAAGATTCGGCAGTTGTGAGTCACTCTGTGGAGGTTGTGTGGTGTGTGCGGTGTGTTGGGTTCCATCTCCGGTCTGACTGTCGGGAGTGCCCTGTGATGCCTGGGTGTGGTGGGTTGTAGGTGTGTATCACGGGGTACAAACCGTTGGAGAGTCACAAACTGTTATGTGTCAGTGTGTGTCTTTACCCACGTGGATGGACTCTTCTCCCTTGCTGGGGCCCCAAGACACACCCAAGCCCCTCCTTAGTCTCAGAAGCGGGGGCTGGGGAGCCGCCCCCTACCCAGGGACCTCCCCGTCCCTCCCCGCCCTGCCCTGCCGCCGTTACCACTCCCCAGAGGGCACAGGGCTCGGGCTGTGCCTCCCAGCGAAAGTCCCTGTGCGAGCAGAGCACAGGCCGCCCGCCTGGAAGCCAAACTGGCTGCCATTTGCGTCCTGAGAGGTGGGGGACCCTGGGCAGGAAGCTGGCTGAGCCCCAAGACCTCAGGGGCCATGGGCGGGGAGCTGGTGACTGGCCTGGGGGCCCTGCGGCGGAGAAAGCGCTTGCTGGAGCAGGAGAAGAGGCTGGCCTGCTGGGCGCTGGTCCTGGCGGGAACTGGCATCGGACTCATGGTGCTGCACGCGGAGATGTTGTGGTTCCAGGGCTGCAAGATGAGTAGAGCCCTTCCACCCGGCAAGGCAGGGCAGGGCAAGGGCTGGGACCCTTGTGTCTGAGGGAGGAGGGCTGTGTCTGGACCCTGGGTCTGAGGGAGGAGGGCTGAGTGGACCCTGGGGCTGAGGGAGGAGGGCTGGGTCTGGATCCTGGGGCTGAGGGAGGAGGGCTGAGTGGACCCTGGGGCTGAGGGAGGAGGGCTGGGTCTGGATCCTGGGGCTGAGGGAGGAGGGCTGAGTGGACCCTGGGTCTGAGGGAGGAGGGCTGGGTCTGGACCCTGGGTCTGAGGGAGGAGGGCTGGGTCTGGACCCTGGGTCTGAGGGAGGAGGGCTGGGTCTGGATCCTGGGTCTGAGGGAGGAGGGCTGGGTCTGGACCCTGGGTCTGAGGGAGGAGGGCTGGGTCTGGATCCTGGGTCTGAGGGAGGAGGGCTGGGTCTGAGGGAGGAGGGCTGGGTCTGAGGGAGGAAGGCTTCGTTCTCCACTTTTCCAGGGTCTGAGGGAGGTGGTCTAAGGTCTTGACACCCCCCCCCCCAGAATCTGAGAGAGGAAGGCTGAGGTCTGGATTGCTGGGTTAGAGGGAGTAAGACTGTGGTTTTGCACTTCTAGGTCTGAGGGAGGAGGTCTGCGGTCTGCATCTCTGGGTCTGAGGAGGGAGGTTTGGTGTCTGAACCCCTGGGTCTGAGGAAGGGGGACTGGAGTCTTTGACCTTTAGACCCCTTAGTGAGTCTGATACTGTGCTACTCCTCTCCCCTATTCCCCTCAAGTGGAAGGGAGCCAGCTCCTAGCATTAGTCTTCGAGAACACTATTCTCTGACAGCTGGAGCTCCGGGCCCTATGGAGGCCACTGTAAGACAGGCCCTCGATAGTCCAGCTCTGGTGAAGGGAAGCAGTGGGGGAGAAAAAGAAGTTCCTTCAGCGGCCCTGGCTTCTTGCCTCTTATCTAACTTCAACGTTTACCCAGTGCCACGGCTGCAATAGTCAGAGCCCAGAAAGAACTGGCCACTGTAACGTAGGAAGTAGAACGCCCTCCTCCCCACCTGCCCTCCCCCCCACCTCCACTATGCAGAAGCTCAATTTCCTCCAGAATGCACCTGCTATTTCATCTGTCCGACAATGGTTTATGGTGGCTTGAACTCCCCGGGTCCCCGGGAAGGAGGTAGCTGCAGGTCCCAGACTCAAGGGTCTACAGGAGGAGGAGGAGGCTTAGAAAGTATCTGGTAGGGGTAGAAATAAGGAGATGCATGCCTGTGATCCAAGCACTGGGGATATGGAGGGAAGAGGATCGATGTGCAAGGCCAGATTAGGCTACACATTGAGTTGTTAGAAGCCAGCCTGGGCTGCATGAGACCTTGTCTCAAGAAAAAAAAAAAAAAAAAGTAAAAAAGGAGGCTGGAGAGATGGCTCAGCAGTTAAGAGCACCGACTGCTCTTGCAGAGGAACAGGGTTTGAGTCCCAGCACCCACATGGCAGCTAACAACTGTCTGTAACTGTAATTCCAGGGGATCTAATGCTTTCTTCTGACCTCTGTGGGCATTGCATGACTTGGGTGCACCTACCGACATGCAGGCTATACATTCGTACATGTAAAATAAAAAATAATAAATAAAATATTTGTAGAAAAAAAGCAAAAAAAAAAAACCCACACAAACAAGTTAACAAAATTAAAACAGAAAGTAACGAATCTTTGAAGGACCAGGGTTGCAGGTGCAGCCAGGGCAGGTCTTAAGTCCCAGCCATTCTGGTCCTGAGCAGACTTGGGACATAAGGAGATGACGGACAAAGGTTGGGTCTGTGACTTGAAGCGGGGAGCATACTTGCTCAACAGGAAGTGGGAAGCTGGAAGGTCTGGGGTAAGGGTTCTGGAAGATGTAGGGTAACGGTTGTGGAAGTGGGCTACTGCTGGTAAGCACACAGATCGAAAGTTTGCTGGGAGAATTTCCGGGGTTCTGGTGCACAACTCTGTATTTGGGGACAGAGGAGGGGGCAGCTGCAAAGTGACTGGCAGCCACATGGCGGGTCAGGGCAGGCCAGCTTCCTCCAACGGATCAGCCAAGGAGAGGGCAAGCGGCATGAGGGGGTGGGGCCGTTGAGAACCATGCCAACAGGAAACATGGCTGGGGCCGGCCTGGCGCTCCCACGCTCCAGTACCACGCCCAGCAGGGGAGGTGGGGACCTGGGAGCACGGGCAGATGGGAGGGGACCAGGGGGTTCATCCTCCCCTAGGCTCATCCTTTCCCTTCTCACTTCTCCTTTCTTTCTGTCTCCACCTCCTATGCAGCCCTGTGGCACCTTGGGGGAAGCTATACAACTCTTTGAGCCTCAGTTTCCCTATTTGTAAACTAAGAGTTCAAATACATGCCAATAATGCCCCCCCCAGCTTCCCTACCTTTTTAATTTTTCCATTCAATTTTTAAATTTCGTTTGTTGGGTTTTTTTGAGACAGGGTCTCCTCGTAGCATCGGCTGGCCTGGAACTTGCTCCATAGACCAGCCTGACCCCCGTCTCCCCAAGATTCTCCTGCTTCTGCCTCTCTAGTGCTGGGATTAAAGGCAAGCGCCACCATGGCTTTATGGATTGTTTGTTTTGAGACGATGGGACTCCCATAGTGCAGTCTGGCATCAAACTGGCAGTACAGCTAAGAATGGTCTTGAACATCTGATCTCCTGCCACAGTGCTGGGATTGCAGGCACGGGCAACCATACCCAGTTTGTGCAGAACTGAGGTTCCAATCCAGAGCCCCATACTCACTAGGCAAGCGCTCAACCAACTGAGCCACATTCGCCACCAGAGTTCCCTTTCGGTGACTGGCTTGGGTGACATTTGGGTCTGCTCCCCAAATCCTTCTCAATCTAATGAATTCATCTTGACAGAACAGGGAAGCCTGCTTCTCAGGGGGGAGCGCCAGGTGCCAGGGCTTAGGGAAGAAGGGGGGGGGTAGATATGGGAGAAGACACTGGGTGGCAGAGATAGAGAGACGGATGAAGAGACAAAGACACAAGAGAGAGAGGTGCAGCAAAGAAGACAGGGAGGGCTACAGAGTTCCTGGGAAATCTGCCTTTGATTGATGCACATGGGAGTGGGGGGTAGAACTGACTTCACATCAAAGACCCTAGGGGTGGGGGTAGAGCTCAGTCAGTGGAGGTACTTACCTAGCACGCAGGGTTGGGTCCCCAGCACTGCGTTACCAGGCGTGTTGGTGCACGCCTATGAGCCCTGTGCTTGGGAAGTAGAGGCAAGGGGGATCCAGAGGAGTTCAAAGTCAACCTCAGCTACATAGTTCAGTGCCAGCCTGGGCTACATGAGACCTCGTCTCAAAGAAGAAAATCCTCAAACGGGGGACAAGTAATTGTCCCAAGTCTAGAGAGCTGCATCTAAATGAGGAATCGGAAAAGTGGAGGGGGCCCGTGGCAAAATGAACTGCATTGTGGGTTAGAGCCTGGTGTCTGATGGGATAGGGGCTAAGACAGAGCGAAGAAACTGGACAGAGAGCTGGGGAGCCTTGGAAAGATGAGGGGGGGAAGGGAGGGCTGGGGACAACAGTACCATTGTTCAGGGAGGGGTGAGGGGAGGCCCCCTGGGGCAGGAAACTGGCCCTCTTCCCCTGTTCAGAGGCAGAGAGTTGGCCCAGACCCAGCCAGGGAAGCTGGCATTAGGTCAGGGAGAAACAGGTGCAGGGTTCAAGGTGGGAACCCAGGCAGCCTCTGCCAGGGGACAGAATTTCTCAAACAGGAAGTGGCCCATATGAGGGAGTTCTAATCCCCAGTTCTAAATGCTTCCCTACTAAATTCTAGGTCTCTCCAAGGCATTGTCACACAAAGAGAGGAAGAAAAAACACTTGTGGTTTATGTAGGCCCTGAACTTCCGCCCTCATGTGCCCTGAGCTTATGGCCAGGGGAAAAGGCAGGAGAGAGGAACTGGGGGCTCAAGGAGCAGGACTGGGGGGGCTCAGAACTGGGGTTCGGGGTCTCGAGGACTCATTCCTAGGAGGAGAACAGGTCAGGGCATCATTCAGTTCTAGGAGACTCCATGGCAGTTTCTAGGGTTTTCTGGAACTGGGGTTGAGAGTGGGAATGGAAGAAGGCACATTCTCTGGGGGCCTTGATGTCTTGTTCTGCACATAAATGAGGAATGAGTTTTCATGGGGGAGGGGAAAGAATAGGAGTTTCCAGCCCCCCCCCCTTTGTGTGGGGGGGAACCCAGAGGAAGAGCAAGTGGGGAAGGGAGGAGGGACCGGATGCGCAGCGCAGCTGTCTGGTTGGGGGCCGACGATGTTTGTTCTGAGGCAGGGTCTCTCTCTGTGCATAGCCCAGCTGGACCTCAAACCAGAGACCCTCCTGTCTCAGCCTCCCAAGTGCTGGGATGGTAGATGTGTGCCACGGTGGCTCCCTGCCCAAAAGTGCTTTGGGGGATTTCCAGGCAAGAGGGACTCCTGTGGTAGGCAGGCAACGAGGAGTGGAGAAAGATGGCCGTTCTGAAGAATGGGGAGGGGCCGTGAATGAGCCAGAGTCACGGGCCTCACTGTCTTCTGTTCTCACAGTGGGCCATCTACCTACTCCTGGTGAAGTGCTTGATCACCCTGTCCACTGCCTTCCTCCTCTGCCTTATTGTGGCCTTCCATGCCAAAGAGGTCCAGGTAAGGCAGGTCCCAGCCCTCGCCTTGGGTCCCCATGAGTCCCACCCCACCTCCTTCTGATGTGAGTGCTGAGGCTCTTCTACTCTGAAGTTTGTGTCTATGCCCTGGCCCTCTAAGGGTAGAATGAACCACAGCAGACAGACAGACAGACAGACTACTGTGGTAGGTGAAGCCCTCCCCGCATTGGTAGTCCCCATGCTTTTCCTTGCCCATTCAAGGTTGCTGAAAGTATATGCCCTGACAGCCCCCAGATCCCCAGACTCCTTGTTCTTTTTTTTTTGTTGCTTGGGTTGAAGTCAAGGCCTTGCATATGCTGGCAAGCGCTCTACCACTGAGCTGTGCCTCCAGAAATTAGGGATATGGCTCAGTGGTAGAGCACCTGCCTAGAATCCCCCAGTGAAGGGTTGGGGGTGTGGCTCAGTGATAGAGCACCTGCCTAGAGTCCCCCAGTGAGGAGCTGGAGTGTGGCTCAATGGTAGAGCACCTGCTTAGAGTCCCCCAGTGAGGGGCTGGGGTGTGGCTCAGTGGTAGAGCACCTGCCTAGAATTCCCCAGTGAGGGGCTGGGGTGTGGCTCAGTGGTAGAGCACCTGCCTAGAATCCCCCAGTGAGGGGCTGGGGTGTGGCTCAGTGGTAGAGCACCTGCCTAGAGTCCCCCAGTGTGGGGCTGGAGTGTGGGGCTCAGTGGTAGAGCACCTGCCTAGAATCCCCCAGTCAGGGTCTGGGGGTGTGGCTCAGTGGTAGAGCACCTGCCTAGAATCCCCCAGTAAGGGGCTTGGGTATGGCTCAGTGGTAGAGCACCTGCCTAGAATCCCCCAGTAAGGGGCTGGGGTATGGCTCAGTGATAGAATGCTTGCCTGGCAAGCTGAAGACAGTTCTGTCCACAGTGGTCAGAGAGTAGTTAGTGGCCTGGGGCCAGTGTCCCACTGCCCTGTTGTGGGACCCAAGGAATCCCTTTTTTCCTTCCTTCCTTCCTTCCTTCCTTCCTTCCTTCCTTCCTTCCTGTCTTTTTGAGACGGGGTCTCCCTGTAGCCCCAATTGTTCTGGAACTCACTATGTAGACCAGGCTGGCCTTGAACTCACAGAGATCTGCCTGCCTCTGCTTCCTGAAGTGCTGGAATTAGAGGCATGCACCACCACCCCCCTGCTTCCTGAAGTGCTGGAATTAGAGGCGTGCACCACCACCCCCTGCTCAGCTTCTATATTTATACATTGGGAATGGAGTAGAAGAGCTGGTTCAGTTGGTTAAGAGCACTCGCTGCTCTTGCAGAGAACCCACTTTTAGTTCCCAGCATCCATCTGTGACTCTGACTCAGGGGAATGAGCACTTCTGCGGCATCCTAAGATGATGTGTACACAGAGCTGGGAACAGTGGCACCCACCTGGGTCCCAGTACTTTGGAGGCTGAGGTATTAGAATAGTGGATTTGAGACCAGCCTAGACTACAATGCAAATTCCAGGCCAATCAGAGCTACACACTGAGACCTTGTCTCAAAAGACGCCGCCTCCCACAAAAACCTCAATGTTGGATATTGTTCTTATATTTATTACATATTTATTATTACTTATTTACTATTTATATTATTACATATATTTATTACTTGCCTTTTGAGGTGGGTACATGCAAATTTGCATGTGTGGAGGTCAGAGGACAGTTCTATAGAGTCGCCAGCCTTTGCTCTGTGTGTGTGTGTCTGTGTGTGTCTATGTGTTTGTGTGTTTGAGATGGGTCTCCCTGTGCCTCAGCTGACCTGGAACTTGATATATAGACCAGGCTGGCCTTGAACTTTCAGAGATCTACTTGCCTCTGTTTCCCAAGTGCTGAGATTAAAGGTATGCACTACCATCCTTGGCTCTTTTTTTTTTTTTTTCTGGCAGTATTATTACAGCAATTACTCTAAGTATAAGTAGGGGACCCCCAACATACACACACACACACACACACACACACACACACGCACACACACACACACAAGTATAGAGATACAGCCTTGGCAGGCAGAATTTTGCGTCTTGTTCCCTGTGCATTCTTAGCATATAAAACATAGTAGGTGCTCAAGTAATGTTGGAAGACTTCAAGTTCCAGAATCGAGCAGCAATAAGCAATGAAGTTGGAGAAAGTAGAGAAGGTGGAGCGATCGATGTCTGCTGCATTCCTGCCTGGTTCCTTTTCCAGCTCTCTCCAGCCCCACGCCCAGGGCTGCTATCTCTGCCCTTTTCAGGCCTGGGCGGGAGTCCCCGTTCTTATCTCGGGGTGCAGGCCGGGTGTGCCGCCGTCTGCCCTGCACCTGACCCTGTCCCCCGCCTGCCCCTCTCTCTTTCCTGGCAGCTGTTCATGACTGACAATGGACTCAGGGACTGGCGCGTGGCGCTGACCCGGCGGCAGGTGGCGCAGATCCTTCTGGAGCTGATGGTGTGCGGGGTGCACCCGGTCCCCACGCCGAGTCCACAGTGCTCACTGGCCGGGGAGGTGAAGGAGGCGGACATGCAGCCCTGTCCCTGCTTCCTGGGCGAGGGCGAGGCTCTGCTGTCGCTGGCGATGCTGCTGCGCCTCTACCTGGTGCCGCGAGCGGTGCTCCTGCGCAGCGGCGTCCTGCTCAACGCTTCCTACCGCAGCATCGGAGCTCTCAACCAGGTCCGCTTCCGCCACTGGTTCGTGGCCAAGCTGTACATGAACACGCATCCTGGCCGCCTGCTGCTGGGCCTCACGCTTGGCCTCTGGGTCACCACAGCTTGGGTGCTGTCTGTGGCTGAAAGGTGAGGGGCCTCGAGCATGGGGGAATCCTGCAGCCCCCCGGCTGTCCTGTAGGATAGCACAGGCTGCAAAGCCAGCTAAGATCCGAAAGGCTCACACTTTCCATTCTTCTTGGCTGGGAAACCACACATTCTCAACAGGCGCATCCCAGTCAATTCTCTGAGCCACCCACAAGCTCTACACACACACACACACACACACACACACACACACTCACTCACATCAGCTCCACCCTTTGGGCTCTTGAACTGCATCCAGGCTCAGCCTGCAAACCCAGGCTCTGGTGATCATGGTAACTACTTTGGGGGGAGGGGAACGTCTTTCCCAAATTAGCATGTACGGTAAGTGCTTCCTGCGACCCTGGAAAGAGAACATTTAGAACTGCCTTGATGAGGAATTCCCTGCAGGGGAATTAGGACCAGGTCTCCAGCTGTTGCTTAGCAACCATAAACAGGTGCCAAGTGGGGGCTGGATTCTTGTAGAGACTCAATTTCTCCTCTTTAAAAAAAAAAAATAATAATAATAACTTAGCCAATTGTTCTCAGACAATGGTTTCAGCGCTGCCCATAGGCCTTGCTGGGAAGCTAAACGTCTGGAGCCCAGGCTGGCCTTGAATTCTCCTGGCTTCCTCAGCCTTCTGGATGCTGGGATTACACGTGTATGCCACCGTGCTGGCTCCTAACAAGCTTTTTTTTTTTTTGAGCTCCATCATTTTGATCCTGACCAATCACTCAAAGATCCTTGTAGATTTTTAGAAAACGGCATCCTAGCCGGGTGTAGTGGCGCACGCCTTTAATCCCAGGACTCGGGAGGCAGACGCAGGTGGATCTCTGTGAGTTGAAGGCCAGCCTGGTCTATAGAGCAAGCTCCAGGCCAGCTGGGACTAAAGGGAGACCCTGTCTCAAAAAGACCCCCCCCCAAAAAAAAAAGAAAATGGCATCCTTTTCTCTGAGTAGAGCCTCACAGGTGAACTTGGGGTTGGGCCTCAGCTGCCCCTTAACCCTCTTCCATCCACACACTCAGTTATAGCATCACTAGTTACCTCACTGAAAGCAAACAGACTCTGGCCAGAGTCTGATGTTCTTGTTTCTCTTCAATCTCTGCAACAAAACACTGACCAAAACCAACCTGGGGAGGAAAGGGTTTATTCTGCTCATGTCTCCCGGGTCACAGTTCATCACTGAGGGAGCCCAGCATAGGAACTCAGGGCAGGAACCTGGAGCTGAAGCACAGGCCTCAGAGGAATGCTTCTTACTGGCTTGCTCTCCTAGCCCATGCCCAGCCTGCTTTTCATACTGTACATAACAACCTGCCCGGGGGTGGCACCACCCACAGTAGGCTGGGCCCTCCCACATAATCAAGACAATACTCCACAGACTCGACCACAGGCCAGCCCAATGGAGGAAATTCCTCAGTTGAGGTTCCCTCAACCCAGGTGTGTCAAGTTGACACTAAAGCGATCCAGCACTCCTGGGCTCACACTGCACAGCCCAGAGAGGCTGAGCGTCTCAGGCAGTTCACATGCGGAAGAGAAGCCAGGCAGGCTCTCTAAAGCCCAGAACTTTCTGTCTTTCTGTCCAGGTGCTTCCAAGGACTAAGCATCTAGATAAGGAGGGGAGGCAAGAGGGGGAGTTGGGGTGAGGGTAACAACTGCCCTCAGGCCGGGTTTTCAGAACTAAACTCCCTTTGCTCATAGGCAGGCTGTCAACGCTACAGGGCACCTCATAGACACGCTGTGGCTGATCCCCATCACTTTCCTGACCATTGGCTATGGAGACGTTGTGCCAGGCACCATATGGGGCAAGATGGTCTGCCTGTGCACAGGAGTGATGGTGAGTGCCGCTCCCAGGGCCCTGTTCCCAAACTAACTGCTGGTTCTCATAGCCCAGGAATCTCTGAGCCACACGGACTCTCAGGGACACCCTACAGCCTCGTTCTCTTTAAGACCCAGATATCCAGCCCCATTTCTTCTTCCTCCTCCTCCTCCTTCTCCTCCTCCTCCTCCTTCTCCTTCTCCTCCCCCTCCACTCCCCTTCCTCCTCTCCCCATCCACTTCTTCCTCCTCTTTGTCTTCTTCTTCTTCTTCTTCTTCTTCTTCTTCTTCTTCTTCCTCCTCCTCCTCCTCTTCTTCTTCTTCCTCCTCCTCCTCCTTCTGTTCCTCCTCCTCCTCCTCGTCCTCCTCCTCCTCCTCCTCTTTTTCTAGTTCTGTTTCTGTTTGTTTGTTTTGAAACAGGTCTCCCTATATCCCTCCTCCTCCTCGTCGTCGTCCTCCTCCTCCTCTTTTTCTAGTTCTGTTTCTGTTTGTTTGTTTTGAAACAGGTCTCCCTATATCCCCAGCTGGCCTAGAATTTGCTCTATAGACCAGGCTGGCCTCGGTCTCACAGAGATCCACCTGTGTCTGCCTCCTGAGTGCTGGGTTTAATGGTATGTGCCATAATACTTGGCTGCTTCCTTTTTAAAAAAAAAATAGGGTCTCACTGTGTATCCCAGGCTAGCCCCAAACTCCCTATGTACCCCAGGATGGCTCCAACCCCTGACTCCTACTTCGGCCTCCAGAATGCCTAAAACCACACTTTTAAGACTCTTGCCTGTAAGTCCTTCCTCTAGAACCTAGGACTCTCTTTCTCCCCATGGACCCAAACCCTGATTTCCCAGTCCCATTTTTACCAGGAAGTCAGTCTCCTGTACTCCCAGAGCACAGTCATCATCCCAAATATGTCTTTGGGGGCCAGGCTGCATGGCTTCAAATCCCGCTTTGGAAGCCAGACGTGGTGGCACATAGCTTTAAATCCCAGCACTTGGGAGGCAAAGGCAGGCAGCCTTTTGTGAGATCCAGGCCAGCCTGGTCTACATAGCAGATTCTAGGCCAGCTGAGGCTACACAGTGAGACCCTATCTGGGGGTGGTGGCACACGCCTTTAATCCTAGCACTCGGGAGGCAGAGGCAGGTGGATCTTTGTGAGTTCAAGGCCAGCCTGGTCTACAGAGTGAGTTCCAGGACAGCTGGGACTACAGGGAGACCCTGTCTGGAAAAGACTCCCCCCCCAAAAAAACAATCCTGCCCAAAACCACCTCTTTGCCTCTTGCCAACCTGGGTGCTCCATTAGCCCACGTGAGCTCTTGGCTTTAATGTCCCAGTTTATGAATTGGAAGGCAGTCCTAGTATTTTTGTGGGATAGATGAGATTGTAAATGAATGGCACCATGTCAAGGATTCAAACAAGAATCATAGAAAGTACTCGGTGATTATGGTGGGGCCCAGACATCTGGCTGCCCCCAGACCCATTCCTAACCCCTCAGAAGGTAGAAACTCCCCTCCTCAGGCTCTGCCCCTCCCCACGGTCACCCAGCTTCCTCCCAGCACAGACCTAGGTTCCCGGCTCCTCTTTTTCCAGCCTCTTCTCTCACCAAGGCCTGGGCCCTGGTCCTTCCCACAGGGGACCTGAGCCACCAGCTCCCAGCTCTGATGCTTCCCCAGGAAGGACATGTTGAGGCTCGAAACCTTGCATTCACAGGTGACAGTTGAGATGGCAGGCAGGTGTGATGCCCACACAAGTGGTGAGTTTTGGGGTTAAAGGAAAGGCCAGGAACATACCCCTAAGAGTCAGGGACTTGGGTCATTTGAAAAAAAAAAAAAAAGAGAATCTGAAAACTGAGATAACTCGACATCACTGCCCATGTGGACCGAAAGTGTCCATGGCATGAGAGCAGCTTACTGTTTTCCTGTTTCATGGTTGTTGTTTTTTTAAATTTTATTTATTTTTTATGTCTATGAGTGTACTGTCTGCATGTAGGTTTGTGCACAAGCGTTGTGTAATGCCGCAGAGGTCAGAAAAAGGTGTTGGATTCCCCTAGAACTGGAGATGGTTCTCAGCCGCCATGTGGGTGCTGGGAATCAAACCCAGGTCCTCTGCAAGAGTGGTCGGCACTCTTAACCACTAGGCCATCTCTCCAGCCCCCCCATTTCATGGTTTTTTAAATTTTTTTTTATTAATTTTTATTTATTTCTGTATGTGTATGAATGTACTGTCTGCATGCAAGTCTGTACACCCGTGTCGTGCAATGCCGTGGAGGTCAGAAGAGGGTCTCGGATTCCCCTGGAACTGGAGTTCTCCTGGAATTGGAGTCCCAGACGGTTCTCGGCCGCCATGTGGGTGCTGGGGATCAAACCCGGGTCCTCTGTAAGAGCGGTCGGCGCTCTTAACCGCTAGGCCATCTCTCCAGCCCCCATTTCATGGTTTTTAAACGTTACATTTTATTATTTATTGGGAGATGTGTGTGCATGTCTTGACATGAATGTGGAGGTCAAAGGACAGCTTTGGAGAGCAGGTCCTCTTCACCATGTGGGTCTTGGAGCCAAACTCAGGCCATCAGACAAGTATCGTTACCTGCTGAGCCATTCTGCTAGTCGGTCCTTTTCTATATTTATTTATTTCTATTTGGAGTGTATGAATGTTTTGCCTGCATGTATGTAAGTACACCCAGGTCATGCAATGCTCCTGGAGGCCAGAAGGGGGTGTCAGATCTTCTGGAAGTGGAGCTACAGACGGTTATTAGCAGCCATGTGGGTGCTGGGAAGTGCACCTGGGTCCTCTGTAGGTGGAACCAGTCCTATTAACTGCTAAACCATCTCTCCAGACACTCCGCCACATTTATGTTTTGGGGGACAATAGCTCACATAGCTCAGACTGGCCCCAAACCTGCCATACAAGAGAAGGTGATCCTCCTGCCTCAGCCCCCACCTCACTCCCAAGTGCTGGGACTATAGGTGTGTGCTACAGAGTCTGTCACATCCCAGCTGCAGTGTGGCACCAGCTTGAACCTCATCAGGTTAGAGTAAACCCCCTGCCACCTGTCTCGGCTTTGTCCCTGAGAAGAGTTCATTTGTCACAAGCCCCAGCTCCAAGGTACAGGTTGGTTCTGAGCTCAGCGCTGATCAGGAAACTGAATCTTTCTGAGGGTCATCAGTGAAACAGACATATCTCCCAGTATTTCTGTAAATTCCATGAGTTGCCACCCAGAAAGGGCCAGAGCAGAGATCTGCACAGAGGAAGAGAAAAAGTATTGGGAAGAAGGTGCTCAGGCAGGAAACATAGAATGCAGCCTGATGTGAGCTGACTCATGCCGAGGCTGGGTAATGGAAGAGTGGAGGGCCTAGGAGTGGAAGCCCTTCAGAACCAGATGAGAAATTCATGACACTGGGAGCCTAGATTACAGGAAGGGAAGAGGCTGTAACAGCTAGCTAGTCAGGACTCCTTGGACTCAGGCTAGGGTGAGTGGAAGGCAGGACATAATTCAGGAGAGAAAGAGGGGCTGGGGGTGTGGCTCAGTGGTAGAGCACCTGCCTAGAATCCCCTCAGTGAGGGGCTGGAGTGTGGCTCAGTGGTAGAGCACCTGCCTAGAATCCCCCCAGTGAGGGTCTGGGGGTGTGTCTCAGTGGTAGAGCATCTGCTCAGAATCCCCCCAACAAGGGTCTGGGGGTGTGTCTCAGTGGTAGAGCACCTGCCTAGAATCCCCTCAGTGAGGGGCTGGGGTGTGTCTCAGTGGTAGAGCACCTACCTAGAATCCCCCAGTGAGGGACTGGGGGTATGGATGGCTCAGTGGTAGAGCCCCTGCCTAGAATCGCCCAGTGAGGGTCTGGGGGTGTGGTTCAGTGGTAGAGCACTGGGGAAATAAAGGGCACAGGACCAGAGCTGGGATGAAGCTGCAGAGGTGTACAGGAGATGTGACACACTCTTCAAATCTGATGGCTGAGTAGTGGGCAGGGAGGGATTTGTCTTGCCACAACCCGCCTTTCTCTTCTCTTCCAGTCAGTCCCTTAAGGAAAGGGCCATTCCGGCCTGGCAGGACGGAGCATGCCTGTAATCCCAGCAAAACTGAGGCAGGGGCAGGAGGATGGGCGCTAGTTTGAGGACAGTCTGGGCTACATAGAAGACCCTGCCCTACCCTAACACGTACAGAGCTGGAGGTGCTGTTAAGTTGGTAGAGTGCTTATCTAGTGAGCACGAAGCCCCATGTTTCATCTCCTGTGCTACCTAAGCTGGGCATAGTTTAGTAATTCCAGCACTTGGCAGGTAGAAGCAAGAGGAAGTTCAGTGTCATCCCCAGCTACATAGTGAGTTCAAGGCTAGCTGGGGCTATGAACAAGCAGAAAGAATGAGACAGTTCTGATACTGGTCTCTAGAATGGCAAAGGTTATTCCTACCTCAGTAACTATGAGAAGGTTCAAGGAAGGAGCTGGTGGCACGGGACTAACCCAAGTTTCACAGTCCCATGATGCCCTATTGCTTGCTATGCCCGCAGGGAGTCTGCTGCACAGCTCTGCTAGTGGCCGTGGTGGCTCGGAAGCTGGAATTTAACAAGGCAGAGAAACACGTGCACAACTTCATGATGGACATCCACTATGCCAAAGAGGTGAGGCTGGGCATGGGACACCAAGCTCAGCCTAGCATTTATGAGACCCTGGGTTTGATAAGATGGGATGGCGATGCAGGCCTGCAACCCCAACATTCAAGAGGTAGATGTAGGAGGCTCAGAAGTTCAGGGTCATCCTCAGCTATGTAGCGAGTTTGACACCAGCCTGGGCTACGTGAGACCATGTCACTTTAAAAAGTTAGCTAGGGCTGGAGAGATGGCTCAGCGGTTAAGAGCGCCGTCTGCTCCTGCAGAGGACCTGCATTCGATTCCCAGCATCCAAATGGCAGCTAAGAACTGTCTTTAAACCAGGTGTGGTGGTACACGCCCTTAATCCTAGCACCTGGGAAGCAGAGGCAGAGGCAGAGGCAGGCAGATCTCTGTGAGTTCAAGGCCAGCCTGGTCTACAGAGTGAGTTCCAGGCCAGCTGGGACTAATAGGAGACCCTGTCTCAAAAAGACACACACACACACACACACAAGTCAGCTTTCCCCCACAAAGCTAGGCATGGTGGCTCATATTTGTAATCCAGCACACAGGAAGTCACTGACAATGGTCTGAGGCCAGACTGGGCTATATAGCAGGGCCCTTAGAAAGGAAGGGGGTGTGTGGAGAAATGGCTCAACTGTTAAGAGCACTGGATGCTCTTGCAAAAGACTCAGGTTCGGTTCCCAGCACCCACATGGCAGCTCGGAACCAACGCCCTCTTCTGGCCTCCGCAGGCATTGTATGCATTTACATAAATTCAGGCAAACCACTGATACACAGAAAAATAAATAAATAAATCCAAAAATTTCTTTAGTCTTTTTGAAACAGGGTCTCTTCCTGTAGCCTCAGCTGGCCTTGAACTCACTATGTAGACCAGGCTGGCCTTGATCTCATGGTGATCCATCTGAAGGATGAGATTAAAGTCATGTGCCATCATGCCCAGCCAAAATTTGTTTTAAAGAGTTTTCTTCCCTGCCCATCCCCCAGCCAGGTCCTGGGGTTCCTCTCCCCTGATACTGTGCTTCTACCGCCAGATGAAGGAGTCTGCCGCGAGGTTGCTGCAGGAGGCCTGGATGTACTACAAACACACCCGCAGAAAGGACTCCCGGGCCGCCCGCAGGCATCAGCGCAAGCTGCTAGCCGCCATCCACACGTGAGGGCCGTTCTGTGTGTCCCTGTCACCTCTCTGCATGGCATGTGTGTGCATGCTCAGCCCTACCTTGGACAACTATGTTGTCCACATGGATCTTATATAACTCTCATTATCTGTGGCCCTGGATTCCTGGGGGGGGGTCCCCTACTGCCCCCCCATCAGCATAGACAGCTTTGCCTCTCTGTGTGCCATCCCTCCTCCCCACAACTCTGGGACCCTAAGCAGGGACCAGGGTGAGAACAGACCCTGCATCCCCACAGGTTCCGCCAGGTGCGGCTGAAGCATCGGAAGCTTCGGGAACAAGTGAACTCAATGGTGGATATCTCTAAGGTACCAGGGTCTGTGGGAGAAGGCCTGGGGGCCAGAGGATGTTGGGGCTGAGGGCAGGAAAATGAAAGGATGAATCACAGAGCCGGGCATGGTGGGGAGGTAGAGGCAGGAAGATCAAGACTTCAAGGTCATCCTTGGCTACACTGTGAGTTCAAGGCCATCCTGGACTACATGAGACTCTGCCTCAAAAACAATGAAAGACTAAGGGCTGGAGAGATGGCTCAGAATATTCTGGTTAAGAATACTTGCTGTTCTTCCAGAACATGTGGCATCTAACAACTAACTGTCCATAACTCCAGTTCCAGGGGATCCAACGCACATCCTTTTTTGGCCTCTGCAAGCATTGCACACATGTATACAGACTCATGCAAATACAGATAGATAGATAGATAGATAGATAGATAGATAGATAGATAGATAGATGATAGATAGATAGATAGATAATAGAAGATAGATAGATAATAGATAGATAACAGACAGATAATGGATAATAGGTAGGTAGGTAGATGATAGAGAGATAGATAGATAGATAGATAGATATAGATAGGTAGATAATAGATAACAGACAGATAAATAGACAGATAATAGGTAGGTAGGTGGATAATGATAGACAGATGATAGATAGATAAATAGATGATAGATAGATAGATAGATGATAGATAGATGGTAGATAGATAGATAGATAGATGATAGATAGATAGATAGATAGATAGATAGATAGATAGATAGATGATAGCACTAAGGGCCAGCAAGATGGGTCAGCAGGCAAAATGCTTGTCTGTCAAGCTTGGTGACCTAAATTCAATCCCCAAACCTACCTTAAATAAGGTAGGAGAGAACCAACACCAAAAAGTTGTCCTTTGACCCCCACATGTGTACCATGGCATTCATGCACCCTCCACCCCCCACAATAATAATTTTTTTTAGACAAAGTCTCATTATATAGTTCTGGCTGGCATGGAATCTATGTAGATCAGGCCAGTTTGGAGCTCACAGAGATCTGCCTGTCTCTGCCTTGTGAGTGCTGGGATTAAAGGTGTGTACCACCTCCTCCAGTATAAATAAAATTAAAATAAATAAATCAGCTGAGGCTACAGGGAGACACTGTCTCAAAAAGACAAAAATTAAATAAATAAATAAATAAATAAATAAATAGGCATGAGCGGAGGCCTGGAACACACAGGTGCACAGTGAAGGTTTATGTGGAATGAAGGGAAACAGCAAGTTAGCATCACAGAGCTTCCCATACTTAGGTGAGACACAGGCCCTTTTAAACTTAAAAAAAAAAAAAAGCCAGGTGTGGTGGCACATGCCTTTAATCCCAGCACTCGGAGGAAGAGGCAGCTGGATCTCTGTGAGTTCAAGGCCATCCTGGTCTACAGAGTGAGTCCCAGGACAGCTGAGGCTACAGGGCACACTGTCAGAAAGAAAAGAAAAGAAAAGAGGAAAGGAGAGGAGAGGAGAGGAGAAAGAAGGGAGGGAGGAGTGAGTGAGGGAGGAAGGAAGGAAGGAAGGAAGGAAGGAAGGAAGGAAGGAAGGAAGGAAGGAAGGAAGAGAGGGAGGGAGGGAGGGAGGGAGGGGAAGGAGGGAGGGAGGGGAAAGAGACAGAGAAAGAAAGAGAGAGAGAAAGAAAGAAATTACACAAAGAACTCCAGTGTTTGATTTCAAATTATCTTTATTACTTACATGTGGACAGATATAAAAATTCCCTCCAAGTAAGACTCTCATATAAACAAAACCAAGCAAATTTACACACTGTGTTCAAATATAGATGGTAAAGTCAATAAAAAAAAAAAAAATCAATGGCCACAAAGACAGAAGACTTTGTTTCTGAAAAGTCAGTCTGCAAAGCAGGTGTCCAGGGAAGAGCTGTCTCCTTCTTCCACCAGGGACAGTGATGTCATCCCCCCTTCTGAATCTGGTGGCCTTTGCTTTTTCTCATTAGCCCATGACAGTTCAAACAGTGGCTCCACAGCCGTGGCAAGCAATCAGACACGGGTCCCCAAACTGCATGGCAGGTCTCAGCAGGAAGGTGGCGGCCACGTCAGCCAGAGTGGGTGGGTCTGTACTGATGAACGTTGAGGAGCGCTAAGCACACAATCCAGAAGTTCACATAGCAAGGTCACAGACCAGGCTGGGGATGTGGTTCGGTCGGCAGAGTGCTTGCCTAATGTGCATGAAGTCCTGAGTTCCATCTCCAGCCGTGCATCGGGGTGCAAATCTGTAATTGTAGCACCAGACAGGTGAGGCAGGACGACCAAAAGTTCAAGGTTAGAACTCAGCCTGGGCTACATGAGACCAGCCTGGGCTACTGTCTCAAAAGCCAACTAGAAGCCAGCCGGGCGTGGTGGTGCACGCCTTTAATCCTAGCACTTGGGAGGCAGAGGCAGGTGGATCTTTGTGAGTTCAAGGCCAGCCTGGTGTACCTAGTGAGTTCCAGGACAGCCGGAGCTACAGGCAGACCCTGTCTCAGAAAAAAAAAAAAAAAGAAGAAAAATTAAAACGCTTACAGATCCTCAAGAATCCAAGCAGATGTAGCAAAAGGGCTGTGTGGGTGTAGAATCCTGGCATCAGCAATTCCACAAACACTCAATGAACAGCTATTATAATCCAGGCCTTATTCCAGGCGGAGCTTCGGGCAGTAGTAACCATTCCATGCTCCTCTCAGTTGTCACAGGGGAACAGGCTACCACTCCTGCAGCATATTTCTGTTTTATTTCAAAGCAGGGTCTTGGGTATGTCAGGTTGGCCTCACGCTCACTGTGTAGCTAACTATGACCTTGAGCCCCTTGAGCCCCCTGTCTCCACCATTCTACTTTCTGAGTGGTAGGATTACAGAGATGCACCACCACACTGTGAGGCTCAAACCCAGGGCTTTGTGCATGCAGGCAAGCACTTTACCCACTGAGCTACTTCCCTAGTGTGCCCTGGTGATATTTTTAATTAATTTTATTTTTATGCGTATGAGCGTTTTGCCTACATGTGTGTAAGTGCACCATGTGTCTGTAGTGCCCACAGAGGCCAGAAGAGGGTGCTGTATCCCCTGGAACTGGAGTTACAGATGGTTGTTAGCTGCCATGTGGGTGCTGGGAATTGAACTCTGGTTCTCTGCCAGAGCAGCCAGCACTCTTAATCACTGAGCCATCTCTCCAGACCCCAGTTTTAGGAGGCTCTTAAGCCAAACCAGAATGGCACCTGCCTGAGCAGCCAGGATCTGGGTGGTCATTAAAAAATAAGGTGATTGTTGAGAACAGTCCTCAACGGAGGTCAGGGTTTGTCCATGCCATCCACCGCCTCACTCTATAGAGCAGCAGGCTGTCTCCTGTACCCTCACTCCAACACTGTCTTTCCACACAGATGCACATGATCCTGTGTGACTTGCAGATGGGTCTCAGCACCTCCCATCGGGCCCTGGAGAAGCGAATTGATGGGCTTGCAGGGAAACTGGACGCTCTGACAGAGCTGCTCAGCACCACTCTGGGAGCACAGCAGCTACCAGAACACAGCCAGGAGGCGACATAGCCTGGTAAGGGGGCAGGAGCTCTAGCAGGAGAAATCCTAGAGGATGAACAGGTATCTGTGACCAGTGCCTCTTATGAGAGGAGCCTAAAGACAAGGCTGTCCCCTCTCTGTGCCACTCTGTTAGGACTTTGAGTTCAGAGCTGGACTGGCAGAGATGGAAGCCCTTCCTTCTGCACTTCCAACCATCCGTGGCTTCTCCCTCCTCCCTCCTTCCTCCTCTCTCCTCCTTCCTCTCTCTCCCCTTTGTGGTGTTAGGAATGGAACCCAGGGCTTTATACATGCTAGGCAGGGGCTTTACCACTGAGCCATACCCCAGCCCCTCACTAGGGGATTCTAGGCAGGTGCTATACCACTGAGCCACACCCCTGCCCCTCACTGGGGGATTCTAGGCAGGTGCTCTACCACTGAGCCACACCCCCAGCCCCTCACTGGGGGATTCTAGGCAGGTGCTCTACCACTGAGCCACACCCCCAGCCCCTCACTGGCGGATTTTAGGCAGGGGTTCTACCACTGAGCCACACCCCCAGCCCCTCACTGGGGGATTCTAGGCAGGTGCTCTACCACTGAGCCACACCCCTGCCCCTCACTGGGGGATTCTAAGCAGGTGCTCTACCACTGAACCACACCCCCAGCCCCTCACTGGGGGATTCTAGGCAGGGGCTCTACCACTGAGCCACACCCCAGCCCCGCACTGGGGATTCTAGGCAGGCCACTCGTCTAGCCCTCCCCCTTTCTTTGCCTGGTCTCTGTCTACATGCCCACCATCACCCTGCTCTCCTGTGTGCTCTCCAGGCACTCGTGTCTCTTCTTCCCATGCTGGGCTTCCCCCTGGCCTCTGCCAGCCTCCACCTCTGGGATCCCGGTGCTTCCTCATTCACCCGGGTTTAGGTTTGGCGCACTACCTACCCACCTGTTTGTCTCCTTCAGGATTCACGATGGAGGGAATCAGTCTCTCACTGCCACAACTGACCCAGCCCTACGAATAGAGAAGCACCTCACGGTGCCAGGACTCAAGGGGGGGCCCACTTGGGATGAGTTGGCTCTGTGCCTGCAGCAGCCGTGAGGGGACACTGATGGACCTCCAGCCCCAGTGGGAACATGGCTGCCACTTCCCACACATCCTCCTCTGAAATCTCGCTATGCTGCTATAGATGACCTCTTGCTCTCTTTTGGAGGTAGAGGTGTCCGGGGGGCCAGGACTCCAGGGTCCCAGGGAAAGAGGGAACTGGGAACTTGGATCAAGGTTGCTTGCAAGCTTCAGTTACTGCAGGCCGGCCTAGCTGAAGGACCCAGGGCTGAGGCGGGAGGCAGCGCCCCCTGGTGGACGTCGAGGACACGGCCTTTCCGGAATTTCAGAGACTCAGTGGGGAAGAGGGGCGTGGGGGTGCGACTCACCAGTCTCTGCTGTTAACCTTTGTAATAAAGTAAACAAGCCAGAAGTTGCGGTTTCTATTTAAACCCAGCACCTTTGCAGATTTTCTTGTGGAAGGCCCTTGCCCTGCTCCATTTGGAGGGAGGGAGGGAGGGAGGGAGGGAAGAAAAGGGAGAAAGAAAAACAAGCCCCATTTATTTTTTTAAATTTTTTATTTATTTCTGGATGTGTATCCTCCTCCCCAGATCTTAGAGTAGAAGCAAAGGGGTTTGAACTTAGATGAGGATCCACATCCAGTTTCTGCCATCTATTTGCTGTGTGACCGGGGCAAGTGGCCTCACCTCTCTGATCATTTTCCTTCACTCGTGCTGCAGTTATATCTCCATGGAACTGCTGTAAGGATTTGGATGTTTGGACACACAGATGTAAGGGAACATTTGTATTCCTGTTAGTCACACATGCTGTGTGGCTGCCCACCCTTGCTGATTTTTTTCCCCCTAGTCAGATCTGACCAGGATCTGGATGCTGACTTACCACAGAAAGACACGGAGGCCCCCAAACTGCCCCACACAGCAATTTTACAACTGTTAACTATGTGTCTCAGTAGAAAAGGAACGAGCAGGCACATGACAGAGCCCTACAGCATGCCTAGTTCTGTGCCCTGACTTTATTATTTTTATTTTATGTGCATGAGTATTTTGCCTGTGTGTATGTAAGTGTACCACGTGTGTGCAATGTCTGCAGAGGCCGGAAGAGGGCACCAGATCCCCCAGAACTGGAGTTACAGATGGTTGTTGGATGCCATGTGGGTGCCAGGAACCAAACCCGGGTCTCTGTAAGAGCAGCCAGTGCTCTTTAACACCTGAGCTGTCTCTCGAGCCCACACCTCATAACTTTAAGATGGGTTCTCTGGCCTAGAACTTGGCCAATTCAGCCAGGCTGGCTGGCCAGCGAGAGACCCTGGGATCCACCTGTCTTTGCCTTCTCAGTATTGGGATTTCAGGTGCGCACGCCACATCTGTCTGTGGGGCGTGTTGCTTTGCTTTGTTTGGGTTTTGGGTTTTTTGAGACAGGGTGTTACTATGTCACCCTGACTGGCCTGGAACTCGCTATGTAGACCAGGATAGCCTCAAACTCATAGAGATGTACCTGCCTCTGCCTCCTAAATGCTGGTATTAAAGACATGAGCGACCACACCCAGGCACACCTGGCTTTTTTCACTCCAGTTCTGAGAATCCAGCTCATGGCCTCCTGCTTGCCTGGCACGCACTTTACCAACTGAGCCATCTCCCAGCACAGCTGTGTTGTTTATTTGAGGAAGGGTCCCATTATGTAGCCCTGGATATCCTGGTAATATGTAGCCCAGGCTAGCCTTGAATTCACAACCCTTGTTCCTCAGCTTCCTGAGGGCTGTGATTATAGGCATGTACCAATACCTCTGGCTAACACCTGCTTTTTGTTGTTGGTTTGAGACAGGGACTCAGCTATGTAGCCCTAGCTGGCCTGGAACTTGCTATGTAGACCAGACTGGCCTGGAACTTGCCTGCCTCTGCCTCCTGAGTGATGAGACAAAAGATGTGCCCTACCAAGCACAGCACTGTGTGTGCATATCTTTAGAGGACAGATTGTGAGTCTCTTTCCAGCATGCGAGTCCTAGTGTCTGACTCAGGTGGCCAGGCTTCGCCGTGAGCACCTTTACTGGCTGAGCCATTTGGTATAACCACCTTGTTATTTATTTACTCATCTATTTATTTTTGAGACAGGGTCTCTCTGTGGTCCCAGCTGGACTGGAACTTGCTATGTAGACCAGGCTGGCCTTAAACTCACAAGATATCCACTTGCCTCTGCCTTCTGAGCGCTGGGACTTAAGGTGTTTACCATCACATCTGATTTCCTTAGCTTCCTAAAAATCACAAGTCCCTGTCCCTGTCACTGCTCCAGACGCCAGCTTCCCCATTACACAGATATAGAAACTGAGTTCGCAGACTGACCAGTCCCTGTCCAAGGTCACAGCCAGGAAGCCACACATCCGGCTGCGCAGCCCAGCTTCCCAGCAGTCCTGTCCCCTGCGGAGCCCTCCCTGCCCACCTGCCTGTCTGCCCATGGTGAGTCAGAGCCCAGTGGCCTTGAGCCTCAGAGCCGGGCCTGCCCCCCCCCCACCTCCCCACCCTCTGGCTTGTGTTCCAGCTGCCGGGCTGATTCATCCTCTCTTGAAAGGGGAAGCCGGGGCTGCGAGTCATCCTTGGCTGGCTATCTTTGGATTTCCCAATGTGTCCTCTGCCAGCCTTACTCCAGGGCTAAATTGGGGTGTCCACCACCCACTGTTTCTGCATGCCAGCCCACCAGGAGGCAAAGCAGGGGTTTCCAGGAAGGAGCAGGGGTGACTCCAAAGACATCTGTTTCCTGCAAGAAACCCTGGGGCTTGGGGCCATAACTCTATGACTGGTGGACTTGGTCTCCCTGAACTGCCCTCTCTTTTCAGGTTCCCTTCAGCTGGTGAGCTCTCTCCTACTACTTCTTTGGGTTTTGGCTTAGAGGTCCCCTCTTCCAGAAAGCCTATCTAGTAACCTGTCCCTGTCACAGCAATACCGATTGGACCAAGCACCGTGTCAAATCCTTTATAGAAAGAATTTCACAAACGTTAACTGAATCAAAGACAGGCTAATAAACCTGCCCTGGCAAGGGTTGTACCTGAGGGGAAGAGTGCTTCTCCGACGTCTGTTACACTGAGTTAAAATCCTGGCACTAAAGCAAACAGGTAGGGGAATCTAGGCGTTGGGGCCCATGCCTGTAAATCCCAGCAATCAACCACTGAAGCAGGAGAGTCACAAGTTCAAGGCCACCCTGGGCTACAGATTGAGACCCAGTTTGCTTTGGTTTGGTTTTGAGATGGTCTTTCTCTAGCTTCAGCTGGCCTGGAACTTACTATGTAGACCAGGCTGGCCTAGATCTCACAGAGATCTGCCTACCTCACCTGCTGCTGGGATTAAACCCACCATGCCCAGCTAAGACTCTGTCTGTTAATAAGCAAATAAATAAGGAGGGGGTGGAGAGATGTCGGTTAAGAACATTCTTGCAGAGGACCTGGGTTCAGTTCCCGACATCCACATCAGGCAGCTCACAACTGCCCATAACTCCAGTTTCAAGGGATCCAATGTCCTCTTATGGCTTCCTTGAGCATCTGCACATATGTGGCATACATACACATACACGTAAATAAAAAAAAGAAAAGCCTTAAAAACCAACAAAATAAAGAGTCAGGCATGGCGGGCCAAGCTTTTAATTCCAGCACTCAGGAGGCAGAGGCAGGTGGATGTCTGTGAGATCCATATTGAGTCCCAGGACAGCTGGGGCTAAAGGGAAACCCCATCTCAAAAAAATAAAAATAGCCTGGCGTGGTGGTGCACGCCTTTAATCCCAGCACTCAGGAGGCAGAGGCAGGAGGATTTCTGTGAGTTCAAGGCCAACCTGGTCTACATAGTATGTTCCAGGACAGCCAGAGCTACAGGGAGACCCTGTCTCGAAAAGACCAAAAAATGACAAATAAAAAAGTAAAAATAAAAATTAAAGTATTAAAGAAATAAGGAAGGTAAGGAGCTAGGCTGTGGTCCAGAGCTCCACAGCTCAGCCACAGTGAGATATCATTGGATTGTATTTTTTGAGGGGGTCTTTTTGAGACAGGGTCTCCCTTTAGTCCCAGCTGGACAAGAGCTTGCTATGTAAACTAGGCTAGCCTGGAACTCACAGAGATCCATCTGCCTCTGCCGCCCAAGTGCTAGGATTAAAGGTGTGCACCACCATGCTGGCCTAAAGATAGTTCTTAGCCACCATGTGGGTGCTGGGAATCGAACCCAGGTCCTCTGCAAGAGCAGTCAGTGCTTTTAATGCTGAGCCATCTCTCCAGCCCATATTGTTATTATTTATTTATTTTTGCTTTGTTCACTTTCTCCTGTGTGGGGGAGCTCTCTCCTGTCTGGGGAGGTAACAAATATCTACTCCCCTTAAAGAGTGCCAAAGACAAACCACCATCCAATTTGGCTTATTACAGAGCCTGGATGAGGGGTGACTTAATAGAAGCACAAGTGACCCCCAAAGCTGCTGTAGCACATGCAAGTCTTACCCCAGCGTGGGTGTCCACTTCCCCATAGCTGCGGAGATGAACCCTCCCTCCCCGGCTCCAGTTCACCTTCCTTAAATGGCTGTCCTGGTTTGTCTTCCATTGCTGTGACAAAACACTCTGACCGACACCAACTTGGGGAGGAAAGGGTTTATTCAGCTTACATCTCCTGGACCACAGTTCATCACTTAGGGAGCCCAAGGCAGGAACTCAGGGCAGGAACCTGGAGGCAGGAGCTGAAGCACAGGCCATGGAGGAATGCTGTCTACTGGCTTGTTCGCTCACTCTGGCTCATGGCCAGCCTGCCTTCTTATACCATACACGACCACCTGCCCAGGGTGGCACCACTCATTGTGGGCTGGGCCCTTCCACACTGCTTGGCCATCAAGACAATACTCCACGGATGTGGCCACAGGCCAATCCAATGGAGCCAATTCCCCAACTAAGGTTCCCTCAACCCAGGTGTGTCAAGTTGACACTAAAGCTATTCAGCACAATGGCGTACTCTAAAGTCTTTACAGACTTCTGAGGCCACATACAACTGGGGCAGAATTACATGCGGGAAGCCAAAAATGCAGAAGGGTGAGGCTGGGATCTCAGGTGAAGGTCCCGTGACCCTCGTCAGCCCCTCCTCATAGGACCCCACCAGTCAGCAGGGTGTTGTTGTTGTTTTGTTGTTTTGAGACATGGTCTTCTAGCCTCAGTGGCCTGGAATTCACTATGTAGACCAGGCTGGCCTTGCTCACAGAGATCTGCCTGACTCTGCCTCCTGAGTGCTGAGATTAAAGGCACGTGCCACCACACTCGACCCTATAGGCCTGATCTTAAAGGTCTCTTGCAAGTAGTCACAGAACATCTGATGAAGATATGATGGCTGTTTTTCTCTGAGGATGAATCGCACAACACCTCATACCTCAGGAAATGTCACTGAATACTTAGGTGGCCTCACTTTTATAGAAATCAGATTCTGGGGAGTTTGGGATGCACTTCAGAGATAGCATGCACAAAGCCCAGGGTTCTGTTCCCAACACACACACACACACACACACACACCACACACTTTTGATGGTTTCATTTGCAACAAGATCAGTAACAGAACAAGCTCTTGACTGACATGGATACAACAGGTTCTGAGTTCTGGGGTACCTGGGCGTGTTCCCTGTCCAGCAGGGCTCATATCCTGACACACCCCTTCACATCTTTCAGTAGTTTTTTATACTCCCTTTCACCCAATCAGCACTTCCTAAAAGCCCTGTGCCAGGAGCAGGCTGCAGACTTTGAGTCAGAGGACTCTGGGCTCCGGGGCTCTTTCTGGCCACTTGGGCCTCTTACTTCTCCTATTTCTGTCTGCTTCCACTCCCACCAGAGTAGGTGGGGGAAACAGGGTCCAGAGAGAAGTCTGGACCAGCCCAAGGTCAGACAGGAGCCAGGTAAGAGCCTCCCTCCTTTGTGCACACCCACCACTTGTTGCCCTGGAGAACCCTCCTAATACCCAGTCCTGAATGGGCCCTTCCCCGATCCCAATCCTCTGTGGTTTCCACTGCCCTCTTGTTAAGGCCCAGCGGCAAGGCCTACTGGCTCTCTCTTTCTCTGTCCCACACTGAGGTGCTAAGGATTGAATCTTAGATATTATATGTTCTTTTTTTTTTTTTTTTTTGTCTTTTCGAGACAGGGTCTCCCTGTAGCCCCAGCTGTCCTGGAACTCACTCTGTAGACCAGGCTGGCCTTGAACTCACAAAGATCCGCCTGCCTCTGCCTCCCAAGTGCTAGGATTAAAGGCGTGTGCCACCACACCCGGCGATATTATATGTTCTAAACAGGTGGTCTACTGCTCCACCTCCACACTCTCTGGGGGATTCTAGGCAGGAGCTCCACCACTGAGCCACACCCCAGCCCCTCACTGGGGGATCCTAGGCAGGTGCTCTACCACTGAGCCACACCCCAGCCCCTCACTGGGGGATCCTAGGCAAGGGCTCTACCACTGAGTCACACCCCAGCCCCTCCCTGGGGGATTCCAGGCAGGTGCAATACCACTGAGTCACACCCCAGCCCCTCACTATGGGATTCTAGGCAGGGGCTCTACCACTGAGCCACACCACCAGCCCCTCCCTGGGGGATTCCAGGCAGGTGCAATACCACTGAGTCACACTCCAGCCCCTCACTAGGGGATTCTAGGCAGGTGCTCTACCACTGAGCCACACCCCCAGCCCCTCACTGGGGGATTCTAGGCAGGGGATGTACTGCTCAAGCTCCCCAAACACAACTTTTTTTACATAGGTTCTGTGGATCAAGTTTAGACCCTCATGCTTTTACAAAAGTAATTTACCGGGGGGTGGAGAGATGGCCTAGTGGTTAAGAGCGCCGACCGCTCTTGCAGAGGACCCAGGTTCGATCCCCAGCACCCACATGGCGGCTGAGAACCGTCTGAAACTCCAATTCCAGGAGAACTCCAGTTCCAGGGGAATCCGACACCCTCTTCTGACCTCCGCGGCACTGCACGACACGGGTGCACACACTTGCATGCAGACAGTACATTCATACACGTTACAGAAATAAATAATAAAAGAAAATTTAAAAAAAAAGTAATTTACCAACTGAGCCATTTCCTCTATCCATTTTTATTTTCTTTTATTTGGTTTTTGGAGATAGAGTCTAAGCCAGGCTGACCGTGAACTCTCAGCAATACTCCTGCCTCAGCCTCCTAAATTCTGGGATTATAGGAATGTAGGAAACTTCAGTTGAGAAGGTTTTTTTGTTTTTTGTTTTGTTTTGTTTTTGTCTTTTTGAGATAGGTTCTCTCTGTAGCCCCAGCTGTCCTGGAACTCACTATGGAGACCAGGCTGGCCTTAAACTCACAGAGATCTGCCTGCCTCTGCCTCCTGAGTGCTGGGATTAAAGGGGTGCGCCACCACGCCCAGCTCTGGAGCCAGTTTTAAAGGGGACAGAGATGGAGTAAGTACAAGTGGAGAGGGTGGCCTTGAAGGGAGGAAGTACGGGAGGTACCGCATGGCTGAGGTGTGTTGGCATCTGTTCCACAGCACAAGAGCTCCAAGCAGGTCTCAGCAGAGCTGGCATGGTGTGGATGTTTGTGGAGCCATAATAAATCACTGTGAAAGTACTGGAGACATTTGTTCTAAGGGATGAGGCCGGTGGGAGCGGGGAGTGGTGGGCAGGTAGTGAACACTGGAGAGAAGAGAACAAGGAGCAGCAGCCAAGACAACGGGGAGAAGCAGGTCAGGGCCAGACCCTGAGAGCCTGCAGGTAAAGGCTCCAGCAGACACTGATGCCCTGGAATACCAAACACCCAGGCTGGGGCTCAGGGAGCGTGGGAGAATCTCAGCCTCCACAGGGGGCAGGAGAAGCTGCGCTCACTCCACAGGCCAACTGCAGGGGTTCTTTCCAAGGTGGAAATCAGGCCAGAGGAACCTGGATGTTATTACTAGGGTTAGAGGACTACGGTGGCTGGGAGAGCCTTTGGGGGGGGGGCAGGAAACTTGTAGTTTGAGCTGAGTATTGTCTAGTCATGTGTACACACTTGTCAGGATTCATCGAGGCACCGGTGAAACTGCTGATGGGGTAAAGGCCCTGTCACCAACCCGTATGACTTGAGTGAAATCTCCTGGGACCCATATGGCAGAAGGAGAGAACTGATTCTTACACATTGTCTTCTGACCTCTGACCTCTGACCTCTGCACCCAAGCTATGGCACATTTGCATCCACATATTTATACCCACAGACGTGCACACAGATCAATAAAGTGTCACTTTAGGAGTTAATTGACATTATATTTAACGTGTTTCAGTGTTTTATCTGCATACAAATACTTCTCAACTGAGCTGGGTGTGGTGGTACACGCCTTTAATCCCAGCACTTGGGAAGCAGAGGCAGGGAGATCTCTGTGAGTTCAAGGCCAGCCTGGTCTACATAGAGTTCCAGGACAGCTGGGGCTACAGGGAGACCCTGTCTCAAAAAAAAAAAAAAGAAAAGCCAAACGAAGAAAAAAAACACAAAAGATATCTGGAATGTCAGCTCTCCACAGTGGACGCAGGGGGTCAGGAGTTCAAGGTCACCCTCCTCATCCTCAGTGTTCTGGGGTACTTGACACCCAATCTCAAAACAGAGTAATAGTAAAGGAAGAAAGGAGGGCGGGAGGAACGGAAGGAGGGAGGAAGGGAAAGAAGATACAAGTATAGCTTTAAATCTTATCTATCCCCCCACGAGATTCGTGTGCAAACATGTTATTAATTTCTTATAAATTTCTTATAAATATTCTGGTGGGGAGGGGGTTGGAGAGATGGCTCAGCAGTTAAGACCACTGGCTGCTCTTGAAGAAGACCCGGGTTCAAATCTTAGCACCCACATGATGACTAACAACCATCCCTAACTCCAGTTCCAGGGGATCCGACGCCCTCTTCTGTCCTCTGTGGGCACTGCATGACATGGATGCACTTGCATCAATGCAGATAATACACTCACATAAAATAAAAAGAAAGAGATAAAAATATCCTGTTGGAATTGTAAATATTTTAGGTTCGCTATTATGCTTAATGTTTGTTACTTATTTACCCAATAGCAAGACATGAAGGGTTACTTACAGGTGTGTGGGTGCTCCCCCATAAGGCCACAAGCTTGGATGATGGCTCCCCCCAGCCTGGATGATGGCTTCCCCCAGCCTGGACGATGACTTCCCCTATAGTTGCATAGATGGAGCCCCTTCCATTTGTCTCCCCAGACAATACACTCTAGTCCTTCCTACGCGTGCAATCAGGGCCGAATTGCCCACTATGGGTCAGGAGGCCTGGCCTGAAGCTGAGGTGAGGGTCCCATGAGCCCCACCCCCACCCCTTTTTCAATGAGGGACGGTCAACAGTCAATAAGCCCAGCTGTGATGACCTTTTGCAAATGGCACAGCTGTACTTAGGAAGATGGCTCGGAAGACAATCCTACACAACAGCGTGCACCTGGTTATTGAACAGGCTACAATCAAGTGTGGCAAGGGGCAAGGTCTGACAGAAGACCAGGGTGCCTCCATGCCCTCTTGGGTCCACCATTCAACAGGAGCACAGTCAGTGAGCCATAAGTTCTTAGAATCCTGGCTTTAAAAAAAAAATGGGGCTGGAGAGATGGCTCAGCGGTTAAGAGCTCTGACCGCTCTTGCAGAGGACCCAGGTTCAATTCCCAGCACCCACATGGCGGCTAAGAACCATCTTTCATTTCAGTTCCAGGGGAATCTGATGCCCTCTTCTGATCTCTGCAGCATTGCACAACACGGGTGCACAAACCTACATGTAGACAATACATTCATACACATACAAAAATAAATAAAATTAAAAAAAAAAAAGAACTGTCTTGAACTCCAGTTCCAGGGGAATCCAACACTCTCTTCTGACCTCCTCGGCACTGCACAACATGGGTGCACCAACCTACATGCAGACAGTACATTCATATACAAAAAAAGGGGGGCTGGAGAGATGGCCCAGCACTTAAAAACACTGGCTGCTCTAATAGAGAACCCAGGTTTAATTCACAGCACACACACACAAACACAAAAAAAAAAAAAAAAAACCGTCTGAAACTCCAAGTTCAGGAGAAACTCCAGTTCCAGGGGACTCCGACCACCCTCTTTGACCTCCGTAGCATTGCACGACACGGGTGCACAAAACTTGCATGCATACAGTTACCATTTATACACATACAAAAATAATAAAATAAAATTAAAAAATTTAAAACAACAAAAAAAACCAAACAAACCTGTGTAGCCCAGGCTAGCCTGGAACTCCATACAAATCCTCCTGCCCTAGTCTTGTGAATTTAGGGATTACAGTTGTGTACTACCATCCAGCTTCCTTTTGGGTTTTGTTCATTTTTTACATTGATTGATTAATTGAGTGAGTGAGGTGTTGTGTGTGTGTTTGCCTACTTGAGCTTGTCCCACAGCACCTGTGTGCAAGGCGGAGGACAGTCCATTCTCTCCCCTACCAGTGGGTTCCAGGGATCAAGTTCAAGTTCATCGGGCGTGTCTGCAAGCACCTCGGCTGAGCCATTTCTCCTGCTAATACTTGTGATTATTATTTTTTGTCTTTTTTTTTTTTTTTTTTTTTTTTTTGGTCTTTTCGAGACAGGGTCCTCTGTAGCCCCAGCGTCCTGGAACTCACTCTGTAGACCAGGCTGGCCTTGAACTCACAAAGATCCACCTGCCTCTGCCTCCTGAGTGCTAGAATTAAAGGTGTGGCCACCACTCCCAGCTGTTTTTTTTTTTTTTGTATGTCTGCATGTATGTTTGTGCACCCATGTCGTGCAAAGTCAGGGAGGTCAGAAGAGGGCGTTGGATTCCCCTGGAACTGGAGTTACAGACGGTTCTCAGCAGCCATGTGGGTGCTGGGGATCGAACCCGGGTCCTCTGCAAGAGCGGTCAGCGCTCTTAACCGCTAGGCCATCTCTCCAGCCCTTTTTTGACTTTTTGAGACAGGGTCTCCCTTTAGTCCCAGCTGTCTTAGAGCTTGCTATGTAGACCAGGCTGGCCTTGAACTCACAAAGATCTGCCTGCCTATGCCTCCCGAGTGCTGGGATTAAAGGCATGGACCACCACACCCAGCGAGCAAATTTTCTATTTATTTATTTATTTATTTATTTATTTATTTATTTAGTCTTTTTAAGACAGTATCTCCCTGTAGCCCCAGCTGGCCTGGAGCTCACTACATAGACCAGACCAGGCTGGCCTTGAACTCACAGACATCCACCTGCCTCTGCCTTCCAAGCGCTGGGATTAAAGGTGTGTGCCACCATGCCTGGCATGAAATTTTTTGTTGTTGCTCTTTTCGAGACAGGGTCTCCCTGTAGCCCCAGCTGTCCTGAAATTCACTCTGTAGACCAGGCTGGCCTTGAACTCACAAAGATCCACCTGCCTCTGCCTCCCAAGTGCTAGGATTAAAGGTATGCGCCACCACATCCAGCTATGAAATATTTTTTAACATTAAAAAATTTAGTTTTTCCACCGGGCATGGAGCAGCCAGGGCTCTTAACCACTGAGCCATCTCTTCATCCCCCCTTTTTAATGGATGTACATTATTACACTTAACCACTTTATTTATTTATTTTTTTTGGTATTTTTGAGACAGGGTCTCCCTTTAGTCCCAGCTGGTCTGGAGCTCACTGTGTAGACCAGGCTGGCCTTGAACTCACAGAGATCCGCCTGCCTCTGCCTCCTGAGTGTTGGGATAAAAGCGTGTGCCACCACGTCCAGCTTCACACTTTATTATTTTTTAATTTTTTATTGATTTTTGTATGTGTATGAGTGTACTGTCTGCATGTAGGTTTGTGCAATGCCGCGGAGGTCAGAAGAGGGTGTCAGATTCCCCTGGAACTGGAGTTCTCCTGGAATTGGAGTTACAGACGGTTCTTAGCTGCCATGTGGGTGCTGGGGATCGAACCCGGGTCCTCTGCAAGAGCGGTCGGTGCTCTTAACCGCTAGGCCATCTCTCCAGCCCCCCACACTTTATTATTTTTATCTCATGTTTATGACTGTATTGTCTGCATGCATGTAAGTGCATCCATGTTGGGCAATGCCCTCGGAGGTCAGAAGAGGGTGTTGGAGCTGCCATGTGGAGCTAGAAACTGAACCCAGGTCCTCTGCAAGAGCAGCCAGGGCTCTTAACCACTGAGCCATCTCTCCATCCCCCCTTTTGAGTTTTTAATGGGATTGCATTACACTGGCATAAATAATGACACCATCAATCATTGGTGGTCAACTTGACCACCAATCCCCATCCCCTCCTTGAAAGTTGGGGCTCGTGGAATATAAAAAGTGTAAAGGTGGCCAGAGTGGCCCCAGCAGCAAGGGAGGAAGATGGTCAGGGTTATTCTGGGATGGAGATACAGGCTTTCTTTTCCAAAATTCTTATTAAATGTATTTATTCTGTGGGGGTGTGGAGATCGGAGCACCTTTTAGGAGTTATTTCCCTACTTCCCCAGTGTGGGTCCCAGGAATCAAATTCAGGCTGTCAAGACTTGGCAGCAACTCCCTTTACCCACTGAGCCATCCCGCAGGCTTCCTAATTCACGGCGAGGATTTACAACTGAGCGTATCAGGAAATAATCAGAAAGCTGTATACTTTAACTGATTCCCCGGTGAACCAAAATACCTTCCAGGAGTTGCCTGCAGGAGAAAGGTTAGAGTCGGGGCCAGGAAGAAGACAGCAGGGATGCATTGTGACTGGACCATGTGATTCACATCCGGGCACAAAGCGCTGAAAACTGAACCGGGCACTGGGAGGAGAAAGGCCTGCGGAGCTGCGGAGAGGAAGCCGCTGGGCCTGCCTGGGCAAGGTGGCCCCGAATGACTTGGGAAGATATGGGTGTGATTGACCAGCGAGAAGGGCTGAGAACTGGGACGTGTTTGGAAGGTCGAGCAGAGGATGGAAGCATGCGTGACTCAGGGGTGACAGACGAGTTATCTTGAGAGCCATTGTATGATGTGACTAGGGCCATGCTTACAGGTGGCCAAGAGATTTAAGGGTGCTCAGTGTCAGAGAGGAGGTACTGGGCTGGGGCTAGAAAGGATGGCTCAGTGGTTAAGAGCTCTGGCTGCACTTGCAGAGGACCCGGGTTTGATTCTCAGCACCCACATGATGGCTAACAACTGTCCGTAACTCCAGTTCCAGGGAAATCCGACACCCTCTTCTGACCTCCTCGGGCACTGCATGACATGGGTGCACTTAACACACATGTAGGATCATTACATTCATATACATAAAATAAAAATAATCGACAAAAGAAAAAAAGAGCCGGGTGTGGTAGCACACACCTTTAATCCTAGCACTTGGGAGGCAGAGATAGATGGATCTTTATGAGTTCAAGGCCAGCCTGGTCTACAGAGTGAGTTCCAGGCCAACTAGGGCTACAGAGAGACCCTGTCTTGAAAAGACCAAAATAAATAAATAAAATAAATATAAAATAAAATAAAACATTAATAAAAGAAGTATTAGGGGGCTGGAGAGACGGCTCAGCAGTTAAGAGCACCGACTGCTCTTGCAGAGGACCCGGGTTCCATTCCCAGCACCCACATGGTGGCTAAGAACCGTCTTTAACTCCAGTTGAGGGGAATCCAATGCCCTCTTCTGACCCCCACAGCCTTGCATGACATGGGTGCACAAACCTACATGCATACAGTACACTCATACACATTAAAAAAAAAAGTATTGGGCTAGCATATGCTAATTAGCCTGATTTAGTCTTTCCACAATATACACATGTATACCATAAAAATTATTTGGGAGGGCTGAAGAGATGGCTCAATGGTCGAGAGCACTTGCTTTTATTGCAGAGGACCTGGGTTTGGCTCCCAGCACCCGTATTAGGCAGTTCACAACTGCTTGTAACTCCAGCTTTAGGGAATCTGATGCCCTCTGGCTTCCTGAGGCACCTCCAAGCATATGGCGCACATAAACACACCCAGGCACACACCCATAAATAGAAATCAACTTTTTAAGTTTATTAGGTGTGGGTCAGTCTTTTGAGACAAGGGTCTCTTAGCCCAAGCTAGTCTGGTACTCACTAGGGAGCCCAGGCTGCTGTCAAACTTGTGATCCTCCATCCTTGGCCTCTCAGGCGCTGGTTTTAGAGATGTGTCACATCACGCCTTGCCACAGAAAAACACTTTAAAGGTCTTGGGACCTGCTTAACTTGGGAACAGTGAGGCTCTTTACTGGGATGGGGAAAGGAGAGCAATGGACGAGCTTTGAATTTGACTTTAAGGTTTACAGAAAACCCAACATCAGGGAGACTGAGGCAGGAGGATTGTGAGTATGCCCCCCCCCCGAAAAAAAATTAAAGGAAAAACTTCGGGAAGAAGAAGCTGGAATGGAGGCCACTGGGCGTCAAGATAACAGACCTGTTTTCAACTCTGCACTACATAATTTTGAAAGCATATGTAAGGTCGTTTGGCAAAAAGAATTCCCACGTGCTGTCAGTAAAGGGCCGCCTTTCTGCTCTCGGGGTGCTTCTCTTGCTCCCCACACTCACGGACACACTTGTTTTCCTTCAGGAATTTCCTTGGTTTTAAGCAAATGATGTGTCCTGTCCCTTTACCAATAATTACACAGGCGTGTGAAGGTTACGTGTAGCCAATACTTAAAGTCTGGGAATCTGCTGAAGTCATCAGGGATGAGGGGCCAGGGAAGAGCAGTGGGGTTTGGGCTTCCCTGGCTAGGTCTGAGGAGAGGCAGAGCCCTGCTGAGGGGTTGAGAACAAAGATATCAGGAAGGCAGTGACCCGGAGCCATGGAGACAAAGGACTCTCAAGGGAGGATGATTGACAGAGAGTGAACCTAGGGTCCACCAGGACCAAGACAGGGCTGCTTTTATTTGGTGTAAGTGTGTGTGATGCTAGGGACTGAATCCAGGGTGTTCCATGTGCTAGGTTATGCAGGTAGAGTAAGCTCTACAGCTGAGCCATGCCCCCAGCCCCTCACTAGGGGATTCTAGGCAGGGGCTCTACAGCTGAGCCATGCCCCCAGCCCCTCACTAGGGGATTCTAGGCAGGGGCTCTACAGCTGAGCCATGCCCCCAGCCCCTCACTGGGGGATTCTAGGCAGGGGCTCTACAGCTAAGCCACACCCCCAGCCCCCCACTGGGGGATTCTAAGCAGGTGTTCTACCACTGAGCCACACCCTAGCCCCTCACTGGGGGATTCTAGGCAGGGGCTCTAACACTGAGCCACACTCCCAGCCCCTCACTGGGGGATTCTAGGCAGGTGTTCTACCACTGAGCCACACCCCAACCCCCCACTGGGGGATTCTAGGCAGGTGCTCTACCACTGAGCCACACCCCAGCCCCTCACTGGGGGAGTCTAGGCAGGTGCTCTACCACTGAGCCACACCCCAGCCCCTCACTGGGGGATTCTAGGCAGGTGCTCTACCACTGAGCCACATCCCAGCCCCTCACTGGGGGATTCTAGGCAGGTGTTCTACCACTGAGCCCAGCCCCCTTCTTCAGCTGTTCCTGTCTGAAAGTCTTTTTATTTTATTTATTTATTTATTTATTTTTGAGACAGGGTCTCCCTTTAGTCCTAGCTAGTCTGGAGCTCTCTCTGTAGGCCAGGCTGATCTTGAACTCCCAGAGATCCACTTGTCTCTGCCTCCCAAGTGCTGGGATTAGAGGTGTGCACCACCACACACAGCTCTGAAAGTCTTATATTTCATGGGTAGCAGGAGTTTGTTCTGTAAGAATTATTTTATTGTCATTGTTTAGGCTTTTTTGAGACCAGAACTCCCCGCTGACCTGAAACTCACAGAGAGATTCACCTGCCTCTGCCTCATGAATACTGGGATTAAAGGTTTTGCCATACCTGCCAGAAGCTAACTTTTGAAGGATTTCCACATGCTAATAGTTGTAGAGACTTTAAAATAAAGACTGGGTAGGGGGGAGGGCTAGAGAGGTGGCTCAGCTGTTAAGAGCACCTATTGCTCTTATAGGGGACCTGAGTACGGTTCCCAGCACCCACACGGCAGCTCACAACCACCTGTAACTCCAGCTCCAGGGGAATCCACTGCCCTCTTCTGTCCTCTGCAGGCACTGGTATGCACATACACACACACACACACACACACACACACACACACAAATAAATAAATAAATAAATAAATAAATAAATAAATAAATAAAAAATAAAGACTAGGTGATCCTCAGTGGTAGATCACATGCCTGGCACGAGAGTCTCATATAACAATAGGTAATGAACTTATGAATCAATCAAGAATGAAGTTTTCGGGGGGTCTTTTTGTGACAGGGTCTCCCTTTAGTCGTAGCTGGCCTGGAGCTCTCTCCGTAGACCAGGCTGGCCTTGAACTCACAGAGATCTGCCTGCCTCTACCTCCCTAGTGCTGGGATTAAAGGCGTGCGCCACCACGCCCAGCTCAAAAATGAATTTTAAGTGCAGATGTCTTACTATTTGGTGAACAGGGAAGGCTGGAGTATACTTCTGGGCTGTATGGAGGCCATCCGTGCTGGATGAAGACTATCCCGTGTGGCTTTATGGGAGAGCCCCACACTCCTGTAGGTAACCCCTCATCTATGCTCTGGAAGTAAGCCCAATACACTCAATGGCTCCCCACTTGGCAGTCTGCTGCAACAGTACCTAGGTTAGTGGCTGCGACCCAGGGAGGAAAGGGCAGGCATCATTCACATCCCCCCAGGGAAGGTGTCTCAGCAACGCACTGGTTTCCCTGACTTCCGGGGACCTGTGTCAGGTTCACTGAACCCAAGGAGGAGGTCCACGGAATGATCACACTCACAAACACCCAGGGCTCATGACTGGTACATTGCGGGACAGTCCTAGGCACTGATCCCTCAACTGTGGGATGATGCTGTCCATGTAAGCTGATGTGATCAGACCCATCAGAACAAGAACACAGGTGCCTCGCTGTGCTGCTTTGCATGATGGGAAACCCCATACCCACAGCTGTTATTGAGAGAGACAGCTCAAGAAATCGAAACTGAGTTTGTTTTTTCCTATCCCCTGCCGGCCCACTCCCACCTCAGGGTCTTTCAGGTGTGGTCCTTTAGAATCTTCTAGAACACTCATTCCCTGAACATCTTTCAGGGTGATGCTCAGATTTCACCTACTTGTGGTAACTTTCCAGGACCATGAGCTTCTCAATCCCCTTAACTTGATTTTCTTTACTTTGAATTTTATTTTCTTTTGTAAAATTGGTAAATGAAAATTGAGCCAGGCTTGGTAGCGCACGTATTTAATCCCATGGCTCGGGAGGCAGAGGCGGGCAGAGCTTTGTGAGTTCAAGGCCAGCCTGGTCTACATAGTGAATTCCAAGGTAGCTAGGGCTACAGAGTCTCAAAAAGACCAAAAAAAAAAAAAGTGTGTATGATATACAATGCTTTTATTGCACAAATGCCTATAGCACAGATACATGTATAATTATACATACATGTGTAATGTTTTATTGCACAAATGCCTATGGCACACATACATATGGAAGGGAGGGGTTCAGAGGACAACTTGAAGAACTTAGTTCTCTCCCACCCTGCGGGTCTCACGGATGGAATTTAGGTCATCAAGCTTGGCAGCAAGCACCTTTACCCACTGAGCCATCTTAGCCTATAATCTGTTACATGTGTACATTATAGAACTGTAGCGTTAGCCACTCACGTGGGAGCTGTTCTTTTGCAAGGACTAAGTCCCCTTTCTTGACCCTTCAAATTACTTCTTTTTTTATTTTTTATTTTTTTAATTTATTTTCATATGTGTATGAATGTACTGTCTGCATGTAGGTTTGTGCACCCATGTCATGCAATGTCGTGGAGCTCAGAAGAGGGCGTCGGATTATTCCCCTGGAACTGGAGTTAAAGACGGTTTTCAGCCACCATGTGGGTTCTGGGGATCAAACCCGGGTCCTCTGCAAGAGCAGTCGGTGCTCTTAACCACTAGGCCATCTCTCCAGCCCTCAAATTACTTCTCAGTCAGGCGTGCCAGTGATCCTAACACTTGGGAGGACCAGGAATTCATGGTTATCCTTGGCTACATGAGGGAGCACAAAGAACGCCTGGGTGTAGATTGGGTGACATCAGACTCTGTCACAAAGAAAAATAACAAAAATGAAAAATTGGCTGGGCCTCGTGGTACACCTTCAATCCCAGCACTGAGGAGGCAGATGCAGGCAGATCTTTAAGAGTTCGACGCCAGCCTAGGCTACATAATGAGATCCTGTCTCAAAAACAAAACAAAACCTGAAATAACCTCCTCCCCTTCCCCCAAGCCTTCTCTCCCTCTGTCTAGCACCCTAAAATCTAAAGAACTGCCATGAACACATGATTAGGATGGTCATCCCCAAATAGTGTTTCCTTAGGTTTACACAACCCAGAAAAGTCTGTTGACCTTCAGATGACACTGGAGCATGTGCTGCCCCTCCTCAGCTTTCAGCTCTGTGCAGGGACTAATACAGAACATGCAAATGGCTATGTGGTTTGGCTTGCAGCAAAGCATCAAGGTCTTTGAGAGAGAATACAGGAAGTCGCCCCAGAATGTCCAACTCCACTCTGAGTTTCCACCAGAGGAAAAGAGCCTCACTCAGCTGAAAACCCAGTTCAGCGGCAGCCTCCTGCCTGGTGTCTCTCTGCAACTGCTTTATGCCTCAGAAAGCCTTTTGTGTGGCTGGAGACATGGCTCAGCAGTTAAGAAGACTTGGCTGTTCTTGCAGGGGACCCGGGTTCAGTTCCCAGGACCCACAAGGCTGTCTTTTAACTCTGGTTCCTGGGAACATTTGTTGGGCAGCTCCCAGGAGGGATGGGCTGGAGGAGCCATGCCCAGCATTTAGCTGGGTACTGGGGATTGGCACTTAGCCCCACCTGTTTGCATAGCCAGCACTCTTAACCCACTAAGCCATCTCTGCAGCCTGCGAAGGGCCTTCTGAACTTATCGCTGCTAGTGGAGATGTTGTACCTTCTGACCATCTTCCCCCACCACCACTGATTTCCTTTCTTCCCAGCACCTTTCTCATAATGTGACTGGCCTCACTGAAGTACCTGCCCCTGGAGGGCATACACTCTGCCCACTGAAGGGTTCCAGCCTATAGCTGTACCTGCAAACTGACCTTTATAACTCACTGGGTATGTTGTGAATGAACAATGAAATGAACACAGAGATGAATGGATTTTCAGGCTTGGGCTCTCGAAATTCTCAATGCACTCACCCTAACCTGGGCATTCTATTTCCAACACGATATTGCCTTGAAGGGCTGGAGAGCTGGCTTGCCGGTTAGAAGCAGTGGCTGCTCTTGCAGGGGACCCTGGTTCAGTTCCCAGCACCCACATGGCAGCTAACAAACATCTGTAATTCCAGTTCCAGGGGATCCAACACCCTTTTCTGCCCTCCGCAGGCACTGCGCTCATGTGATGCACTTACGTACGTGCAGGACAAACACAAAAATTTTTAAAAATTAGCTAGGCATGGTGGGGCTTGCCTTTAATCCCAGCACTCAGGAGGCAGAAGCAGGGAGGGTAGATCTCTGTGAGACTGAGGCTAGCCTGGTCTGCATAGCAAGTTCCAGGCCAGCTGGGGCTACAGGGAGACCCTGTCTCGAAAAACCAAAAAATTAAAGACAAAAGTAAATTTTAAAAAAGATATTGCCTTGATAATACTGTCAGATATATATACCGGACAACTAAGGAAATTAACTGCAGCAAACATTTATAAGAATGAAAGTTCAATGTGTGTGCAGATTGCTAGGAAAACGGTTAACATAGTAAACTGCCAACATAAGCTGCTATCTGACTCCGGTGCTGACTCACCACCAGGCAGGCTGCCTCTCATTGGGAAAGTATGTGGGCTCGCCCCAAAGTGAGCCACGCTGGGGCTGGGAAGGCAGGCCCTGACTCTCCCTAGTGATGGGGCCTCCAGCAAGGACCTTTTCTCTCACTCATTTTTCTACATCTGTTAAATGAGGAAGAGGGGAAGGTTAGGCTGAGAGATCTCAATCAGGGGAAAACGAAGCCTGGTACACAGTGGCCAAGGTCAGTGCCAGGTGGCTTGGCTTTTTTTTTTTCTTATAAGTTTAGATTTTTTTCATGTGAGTGTGATCAAGCCAGAAGTCAACCTCAGGGGTCTTCCCCTATCACTCTCCTATCTACCATCTATCTATCTATCTATCTATCTATCTATCATCTATCTATCTTTTCTTTCTATCAATCATCTAGCTATCATTTATCTGGGCTGGAGAGATGGCCTAGCGGTTAAGAGCACCGACCGCTCTTACAGAGGACCCGGGTTCGATCCCCAGCACCCACATGGCGGCTGAGAACTGTCTGAAACTCCAATTCCAGAACTCCAGTTCCAGGGGAATCCGACACCCTCTTCTGACCTCCGCAGCATTGCACGACATGGGTGCACAAACTTGCATGCAGACAGTACATTCATACACATACAGAAATAAAAAAAATTATCTATCTATCATCTATCTACCTACCTACCTACCTACCATCTATCCTCCATCTATTTATTTTATTTATTTATTTATTTATTTTAGAGCAGAGTCTCACGATGTAGCAGTTGCCTGGGAAGTCACAGAGATCCACCTGTCTCTGCCTCCTGAGGGCTTGGTGAGATGACCCAGTCAGTGAAGGTGTTTGCTACCAAGGCTAACAACCCTAGTTTGATCCCCTCTACCCACCTGTTACAAGGAGAGAACCGACTCCGGCAAGTTGTCACCTGACGTCCACACACGTCATGACACCAACACACACACACACACACACACACACGCAAATAACTAAATTAAAAGTAGAGAAGCAACTGGAAATTGAAGAAAACACAAAACTTCTGGCCTCCACATGAATGTGCACATGCACATGCACACACACAAGCAAAGAACACACAAATACTGAGCATAAATAAGTTCTAGACTATCATTTATTTTCCCAACTGCTGTCTAGGCTTGCTGCTAGAAGTTGCCAGAACTTGTCCCTTTACTTCCTGGGTCCATTAAATCTTTTCATTTGAGATACCGAGGTCCCAAGAGTTTGGATTTCACATCACCATGTCTCAGAAAAATTCATAAACCACAGAACTCAAGACAGTGTCAACAGCGCTTTGCTTTGAGAAATAAGTCTATGTAGCTCAGGCTGGACTTGAACTGCTGATCCTCTTGCTTGAGCTTCCCAAGTGCTGTGATTACAGGGATGTGCCACCATGCCCGGCTCCTGATTGGAGTTTTCACTAGGACCCCGGAGAAAAGACTGCAACTTCCCCTAGTATGAGGACTGGGGAAGGGGAAGGGGAAAGAAGGGCTAAGGCTTCAGAGGGGCAGCTGGGGATCAACCATTATCCGTAACACAGATACAAAATAACGTCAGCACAGGGCGCTGCCAGGCACTGAAGCCCAGCCAGCCATTTAATGCTGATAGCCACAAGGCAAGATACCACAATGCCCTTTTTTTTTTGAGATGGGTCTCCCTGTAGCCCCAGCTGGGCTGGAACTCACTACGTAGACCAGGCTGGCCTTGAACTCACAAAGATCCGCCTGCCTCTGCCTCTCGAGTGCTAGGATTTAAGGCATGTGCCACCACCCCTGGCTCCCCATTTTTTCTATCCCTAAAACACTGGCTCTGGGGCATGGGCCAAGTTTCTTCTTCGCTGTGCTTTCCTTCCTCCTTCTTCTCTCCTCTCTCCTTCTCCAACAAGCTCTTCTCTCCCTCCCTTCCTCCCTCTCTTCCTCCTCTCCCTTTTTTAAAGGTTTAAAAAAAATTTATTCATAAAAAAATAAATAAAATAAAATTTTATTCATTTATTTATGTGTATGAATGTACTGTCTACATGTAGGTTTGTGCACCCGTGTCCTGCAATGCCACGGAGGTCAGAAGAGGGCGTTGGATTCCTCTGGAACTGGAGTCAAAGATGGTTCTCAGCCACCATGTGGATGCTGGGGATCGAACCCGGGTCCTCTGCAAGAGCAGTCAGTGCTCTTAACCGCTAGGCTCTCTCTCCAGCCCCTCTCTCCCTCTTTTATACTGAAAAAAAGAGAGGGCCTTACCCATGTGTTCTACCTATACAGCGAGTTTCAGGACAGCTGGAGCTACAAGAGACCCTGTCTCAAAAAAGGGAGGGAGGGAGGGAGGGAGGGAGGGAG
>VZQC01006518.1:136681-176872 GCA_009823505.1 Rhizomys pruinosus
GCACTGAGGGAGGACCTGAGCACTGAGGGAGGACCTGAGCACTGAGGGAGGACCTGAGCACTGAGGGAGGACCTGAGCACTGAGGGAGGACCTGTGCACTGAGGGAGGACCTGAGCACTGAGGGAGGACCTGTGCACTGAGGGAGGACCTGAGCACTGAGGGAGGACCTGAGCACTGAGGGGAGGACCTGAGCACTGAGGGGAGGACCTGAGCACTGAGGGAGGACCTGAGCACTGAGGGAGGACCTCAGTACTGAGGGAGGATCTGAGCACTGAGGGAGCATTGAGGGGGGACCTGAGCACTGAGGGAGGACCTGAGCACTGATGGCTCTGCAGCTGCTGGTCAGGGTTTTGCCCATCTCAGTGGCCACCATAGCCAGCCCCAAGCAGGGATTTTGGGTTCCGTCCCAGCCCCTCAGCTGTACTTTCCAGAGAGGACGAGAAGCAGGACTAGTCCACCGGGGCCGTGTCCTGGTCTACGGGACCAGCTCCAGGTGGCTCTGTCACACACTGGCTGTCCTCGGGTCTCAGTCTCCCACCCGTCCGAGCTGCTGCTGGGTGTGTGGAGTTGTGTGGGCCACGCTGACAGCTGTTCCCCTCTCACAGGTTCCACTACGCTGCGCGCATCTGGGATGGGGTGAAGAAGTCCTCTGCCCTGGCCGAGTACAGCCGCCTGCTGGCCTGAGGTCGACGGAAGAGCCGCTCACAGGGAACCCCTCTGCCCTGTGGACAGCCTGGGACAGCCTGGGACAGTGAGGGGCACACAGCCTTCCCCAGAGGGCAGAGTGGCAGAGCCCTAGAAGAGGGATCAGGACTTTCCTCCCAGAGATGTGAGCCATCCAGCGCCAGCCCCTCCCGTGGGGGCTGCTCAGGGTGATGTAGGAGACCCTACTCACCCTGGGATGAGTAGCCAGTCCCAAGTCCCCAAAGGGACAGCGGTGGGGAGGAGTGAGAACAGCCCCCGGAAGCCTGGCCCCACTCAGGTTCAGACTCCTGGCCTTTCCTGGAGGGCGGGCAGGGTCTGGAGAGCTCTGATGGAGGTCGCGCTAGTAGCTGAAATAAACTCCATCAGGCAAGCGGGGTCTGCTGCTGGTTTGTTCCCCACCCAGGGGAAGGGCCAGTAGTCCTGTCACTAAAGTGTAAACGACCGTGCACAGGGATATGGACAGAGGGGAAGAGTTCTGAGAAGCAGATAGGAACTGTGTTCAGGATAGGAAGGTTCAGTGCTGGGCTACAGCACTACATGCTCCTCTGCTTTCCTGTAAAATGCAGATAAATGCAGTGTCTAAATTGAAAAAGTAATGCCATGCAGGTGCTGGGAACCAAGCCTCGGTCCTCTGCAAGAGCAGCCAGTGCTCTTCGCCACTGAGCCATGTCTCCAGCCCGTTCCTTTTCTTTTAAACGAAGGTGTGGAGCCGGGCGTGGTGGCGCACGCCTTTAATCCTAGCACTTGGGAGGCAGAGGCAGGTGGATCTTTGTGAGTTCAAGGCCAGCCTGGTCTACAGAGTGAGTTCCAGGACAGCTGGGGCTACAGGGAGACCCTGTCTCAAAAGGAACCAAAAAAAGGAAAAGAAAAAGTAGTGTGGGCCTGGCCTGTAATCCCAGCACTAAGGAATAGAGGCTCAAGCATCAGGAGTTCAAGGCCAGGCATGGTAGTGCACACCTTTAATCTCAGCACTCAGGAGGCAGAAGACAGCTCTCTGTGAGTTTGAGGTCAGCCTAGTCTACAGAGGGAGCTCCAGGCCATCCAGGGCCATATAACGAGACCCTGCTCAAAAACAAAGTTAAAGGCCAGCCTCACACAGAGTCAGTTTGAGACCAACGTGGGCTACATGACAATGTAGCTGTCCTTAGCGTGTAGTGTTTCCCTGTAGTCCTCTTCCCTTAGTGTGTGGCGTCTGCCTGTAGTCCGGCTGCTCTCTTAGTGTGTGGTGTCTGTAGTCCGGCTGCTCCCTTAGCGTGTGGTGTCTGCCTGTAGTCCGGCTGCTCCCTTAGTGTGTGGTGTCTGCCTGTAGTCCGGCTGCTCCCTTAGTGTGTGGTGTCTGCCTGTAGTCCGGCTGCTCCCTTAGTGTGTGGTGTCTGCCTGTAGTCCGGCTCTTCCCTTAGTGTGTGGTGTCTGCCTGTAGTCCGGCTGCTCCCTTAGTGTGTGGCGTCTGCCTGTAGTCTGGCTGCTCTCTTAGCGTGTGGTGTCTGCCTGCAGTCCGGCTGTTCCCTTAGTGTGTGGCGTCTGCCTGTAGTCCGACTTAGTCCGGCTGCTCCCTTAGCGTGTGGCGTCTGCCTGTAGTCCGGCTGCTCCCTTAGCGTGTGGCATCTGCCTGTAGTCCGGCTGCTCCCTTAGGAGCAGCAGTCCTGGCCTTCATTCATATCCTGAGCCTGTGCCCTCAACTCCTCCATGCGCTGTGTGGAGCTGGTCCTCCTCTCGCTAACACACGGCACAGGCTCTCCATTCTCCTTCCCAAATCTCGCCTCCAAGTTGCCCCAGGCAGCCCCAGTCAGTCCTTGGTCACGTGGTGCCAGGCCGCTGCCTGCAGAGCTGCTGTCCTGTCTGCACTGTCGCCCACGTCCTTTAGGCATGTCCTTCCTGTCATGTGTCCTTACGAAGAGGTGCCCTGGGGCCTCCAACAGAGCACAGCTGAGAGAAGCAGCGAAGGTCAGGCAGGAGTGGCGAGTCTGCAAGTCCACAGAGGACAGGAGTCGGGCCCACGGTAGGGCAGCGTGGCATTCGGCGGCTACACTCCGTCCTCGGCCGGTGCCCTATTTAGATGGCTTCCGGGTCCTTCCGAGCTGCGCCATGACGGCCTTCACACAAACGCTGCCAATCCGGAGTCCTCCCTGCCTGGGGAAAGCCGTCCTGCTGCCCCCTGCAGCTCACATGGCCATTTCCCTGTCATACTCTGTCCCAAGCCAGGCGCTGTGACACACACCTGTAGTCCAGGACCGAGGAGTCTGAAGCGACAGAGTCACAAATTCCAGGCCAGCCTTAGGTGAATGGAGATGAAACTCAGCCTCAAAAGTCCATGAACAAACCATCTTCCGTCCCATCTCCTCCAAGGGAACGCTGGTTGATTGGGAGTTTGCCAGAGTAGGGCAGTGGGGGCAGTAGCCAAAAAAGAGCTCTAACCCAGGATGAGAAACAGGCAGCAACCAGGCCCCCTCCTGGAAGGACGGAGCTTGAGTTCTTTCGTCCCCTACACTGCAGGTGGGGGTGGGCAGAGCTGTGGCCTGCGTGGCCTGCTCCACTACCACCACCAGCCCGAGCTCCAGGCTGATGGCTTATTGGATCCACCCGGGGGATGAGGTGGAGGAAAGCCCTCCCCAGCTGTGTGTCCAGTACAATCGGAAGTGTCGGGATGCCGAGGGAGGAAGGCCCCTCACCCCGTGTGTCCAGTACAATTGGAAGTGTCGGGATGCCGAGGGAGGTGCCAGAAGTGCCCAGGGTGCCCACAAGCCCTGTACTGCAGCGAGGGTTTTGTGAGGCACTGCTCAGTTGAGAGAGGCAGGCAGTGGCCACAGCCTCCTGGGAACTTGCCGAAGGCATCCAGGTCCCAAGGCACTCCTTGAGCCTGGCATGGAATGGTTGCCGGAAGACAGTCCCCCAGCCCAATGGCCAGCATGGCCACTGGAAATCCCTGAGGCTCTGCGGCTCCTCCCTGTCACCCCCTGTACAGCCACAGCAAGCAGGAAGTCCTTGGTTTCCCTCCCACCATCCTCTCCACCATGTCCCTGCAGTTCCCTGTGCTGAGCAATAGGAGTGCGGCCTGGAGCCAGGCTGCCTCATCCCAACTGCCAGCCGTGTGACCAGGGACCAGTGACCAAACATCTCTGCGCTTCTCTGCCCGTTATATTCTTTATATAAAACAAGGTTGCTGGATCTGCTCAGGGACACCCAGTGTGCTGAGTGAAGAGCACAGCACACTTCTTCCTCCTGGGGGCCCCTGGGCTGTCCCCAGCCGCTGAGAAGAGCCAACTTGGCAGGATTGCTAGCTGTGAGTACTCCTCCCCGTGGGCTTCCACGTGCCTTTGGACGACCTCTTTGCCCACTTTCTACCTCACCTGGAAGACGGGAAGATAGAATCCACCCAGCGGAGAGCCCACAGCTAGTCACCAGCAGCCTGGAGCTGAGGAGGTTCTGGGCTGTGGGGGCAGTAGCAGTCTTGGAGCAGGTAAGGTAGAAGAGCTTGTCCTGGGCAGATGCCATGGTGTGCTCCCAGCATCCAGGAGCTGAGGCAGGAGGATTGCCACAAACTCTAGGTCAGTCCTAGCTACACAAAGACCCTAGTCTAAGGGAAAGGGGGAACCTGGGGCTGTCAAGATGCCTCCTTGGGTAAAAGGAGCTGCCAAGTAGGACCACCCGAGCTCAATCACGGCCCCCGTGATGGAGAGCTGACTGCCCGGGTGGTCCTCTGACTTCCTCAGGCACACGAGAGCACTTGTGCACAGGTGCACATGGACGCACACAGCAGTTAAGAGCGCTGATTGTTCTTCCAGAGGACCCAGATTCAGTTCCCAGCACCTACATGGCCGATCACAACCGTCCATAACTTTAGTTCCAGGGGATCCTTCTTGTAGCGTCTGCAGATGCTGCACACATGTGCTGCACTTACATAGGTGCAGGCAAAACACTCAATAAAATAAAATTTTAAAACAAATGTGGTGGTGGTGCATGTCTTACACTTTTTTTTTTTTTGGTATTTTTTTTTTTTTGAGACGGTCTCCTTTTTAGTACCAGGTGTCCTAGAGATTGCTCTGTAGACCAGGCTGGCCTTGAACCCACAGAGATCTACCTATCTCTGCCTCCCGAGTGCTGGGATTTAATGCCAACACTTTGGATCTCTGTGAGATTGAGGCCAGCCTGGTCTACATAGGGAGTTCCAGGCCAGCAGAGGCTACAGGAAGACTCTCAAAAAGACCAAAGGAGCTGGTTGTGGTGGTACATGCCTTTAATCCCAGAACTCAAGAGGCAGAGGCAGGAGGATCTCTGTGAGTTCAAGGCCAGCCTGATCTACATAGTAAGTTCCAGGCCAACTGGAGCTACAGGGAGACCCTGTCTCAAAAAGAGGGGTAAAAAAAATGTAAGAAATGGTATGGTAGCACATGCCTGTAATCCCAGCTCTTGGTATGTGGGGGCAGGAGAATCTGGAATTCAAGGTCAGTCTTGAATATATAAGTTTAAAGCCACTGTGGGCTACATGAGACCTGTGTCAAAAAAAAGTATGTCCCCTTCTGCGGGATCTCCACTAGCCAGCTGGCCATCCTGGTAGCTAAATGCTAATGGAAATCATGGCCCACAGCCCTGGTGGGGGTGGTCTGCCAGCCTGGAATACAGGTGTGCCTGCCTAGCTTCCCCCGGATGATGACTGAGGTCCTCAGGACACCTAGGCTGACAGTATGGCTCAGCAGGTCAAGATGCTTGCTGCCAAGCCTGACAACCTGGGTTCGAACCCCTGGACCTACATGGGAAGGAGAGAACCACTTCCTGCAGGGTATCTAACCTTCACACGTCCACAATATGTCACTGCCAGGCTAGTCCTAACAGCCTCCAGGCTCTGCCATGGCTGCCAGACCCCTACGTTTTCAGCCTACAGATCTTGACCTTCAACAGGCTGAGGAAGGCAGTCCGTTCCTGGTTGCCTTTTCTTCTGCCTGCCTGTCATAAATTGTTGAACATTAATGACAAACCTTGCTGCCTTGGCTTCTGTATTTAGGTCTCGCATTTGTTTGAAACCCAGTTGTAACTTGTCCCCTTGGCCTAGGTAAAGCTTGCCCTGTCCTGCGGTGCTTTGTTCTGCATCTCAGTGACCCAAAGCCCAATACATCCCACAGCAGCTGACCCTGGGAAAAGCTAATGTCAACATCAGAACTGGGTAAATAGGTTCCTCTTCAAGCAGGTTTTACCCAAAGCCCTCTCTAGGTCGTATTAGTGGACACAATAGAAGTATAGACCCATACATGTCTCCATAGCCTCCCTTCATCCCTCTTCCTCTCAAAATCATTGAAGTGAGTGTGGTGTCCCAGACCTGTAAATCCAGCTACTTGAGAGGTCAAGAAAGGAGGATTGCAAATTAGTGAGACCCTGTCAGAGAATAAGAGGTAAAAAGAGGATTAGGAGGATTGGGGATATAGTTCAGTGGTAGGACCCCTGGCTAGAATCCCCAGTGAGGGGCTGGGGTGTGGCTCAGTGGTAGAGCACCTGCCTAGAATCCCCCAGTGAGGGGCTGGGGTGTGGCTCAGTGGTAGAGCATCTGCCTAGAATCCCCCAGTGAGGGGCTGGGGGTGTGGCTCAGTGGTAGAGCCCCTGCCTAGAATCCCCCAGTGAGGGGCTGGGGTGTGTGTGGCTTGGTGGTAGGGTATCTGCCCACCATCAGAAAGGCTCTGGGTTTAATTCTCTTCTTCTTCAACAAATTGTAGAAAATGACAACAGTGCCCACGGTATCTGAAGCATTGCCAGCAGCAGGACTCAGAGGAACCATGCAGCCAGCTAACTGCTTTATTTTGGTTCATGTGTTCACTGCCAGCAGTCCCAGCTCATAACAGGAGATTCTCTGCCTGCCCATGCTGGCACTAAGAGGAAGAATAACTTGCTGAAGACCACTAGCTAATGCAGTGGGTGTTTGGAATGGAATCTAGGTCTCACTCAGCAGCCCAGGCTGGCCTCAAAGAGTCCTCCTACCTCAATCTCTCAAGTACTGGGATTTCAGGCCTGTACCAGCATATCCAGCCACACGCATGAAAGCTCATTGAATCACCATGGTAGAGAGCAGGGAATTGAGTCTCAGGAAGTTGAAAGTCATTTGCCCAAAGTCCTTTGGCCGGCTCCAGAGCCAGGGCATGGCCCAGCACTCACAGCTGGTCTTTGCCATTCAGGTCACCGGCTGCACAGCACCACACTCTGCATGGCCAGATCTCTGAGAAAGAAGAGGCTTGGTGGGACTAGTACAATTGCCAGAACACTTGCCAGAATGCTGCCCACCCTGGCCACCTGCTTTCTGAGTACCTGTCCTGCCTCCAGGCCTTGCTGTCCCCGCTGGCCTGGGGGAACTGCTATGACCAGGGGTAGCCTCAGCCACACCAGGACTCGCCAGGTGGCACTAGGTAGGTCACATCCTCAGTGCATTGTGGGAGGGGAGGTGCACAGTGCTCATGGGAGGTCAGAGGACATCGCCTGGGGTGCTGTCCTCAGGCATGGTCAATCTTCTATTGAGGCAGGGTCTCTCACTGGTCTGGAAGGCTGCCAAGTAGCCCAGGCTAGCTGGACCATGAACTTCCAGGATCCCCCTCCCTCCCACTTGCATCTCATCATTGCTGGGCTTACAGGTGCGCCCAGCTATTATTGGGGTTCTGGGGGTTCCAGTACAGGCCCTCATGCTTATACTTTTCCAAGCCATCTTTCTGGGCCTAGTTTTGGGGGTATTTTTATGCTTTGGCTTTTTTGTTTTGAGACAAAGTCTCACATAGCCCAGGCTGCCCTCGGAGCTTACTATATAGCCAGGGATGGCCTTGAACTTCCTATCCTCCTTCCCCCACCCCGAGATTGCAAATACACCACTGTGCCTAGTTGGGCTTTGTGCATGCTACTTGACGCTCCATTGAGCGATCCACCTCACCGGCCCTAAACTATAACTGTTGGGGGGGGTGCTAGCATTTGAACCCTTGGCCTTGCACTTACTAGGCAAGCCGTCTACCACTGAGCTACAAACATCCTCAGTCCCTCCTGCTGCAATCTGCTTCCTTTTCTGCAAGAGGTGGAACAGGAGAGGTGGCTGTTTCTTCACTTTAAGTGACGAGCAGGCCCAGGAGCTTCTGAGCCAATGATGGCTCAGAAAGATTTTCACTGTGGGTGAGATTTGTGCAGAGGCCAGCTTGGGAAGGACCCAGAGCAGCAGGCTGGAAAGCTTGATCAGCATTAGATAGACACAGAAAGGTCTGAGTGAAATATACACACATACGCACACACACACACACACACACACACATAGACATACACATAGATACAACATACACACAGATACACAGACACACATATGCAGACACACACATAGACACAGACACACTCAAACACACACATAAACACACAGATACGGGCTGGAGAGATGGCCTAGCGGTTAAGAGCGCCGACCGCTCTTACAGAGGACCCAGGTTCGATCCCCAGCACCCACATGGCGGCCCAGAACCGTCTGAAACTCCAATTCCAGGAGAACTCCAGTTCCAGGGGAATCCGACACCCTCTTCTGACCTCCGCGGCATTGCAAAACACGGGTGCACAAACTTGCATGCAGACAGTACATTGATACACATACAGAAATAAATAAATGCCGGGCGTGGTGCGCACGCCTTTAATCCTAGCACTTGGGAGGCAGAGGCACGCGGAGGCAGAGGCACGCGGATCTCTGTGAGTCTGAGGCCAGCCTGGTTTACAGAGTGAGTTCCAGGACAGCCAGAGCTACAGGGAGACCCTGTCTCAAAAAGACAAAAAAAAAAACACAGATACACACATAGACATACACAGACTATACACAAATGAATTACATTTAAAGAAATATAAAATGGGGGCTGGAGAGATAGCCTAGCGGTTAAAAGCACCGACTGCTCTTGCAGAGGACCCAGGTTCGATCCCCAGCACCCACATGGCGGCCCAGAACCGTCTGAAACTCCAATTCCAGGAGAACTCCAGTTCCAGGGGAATCCGACACCCTCTTCTGACCTCCGCGGCATTGCAAAACACGGGTGCACAAACTTGCATGCAGACAGTACATTGATACACATACAGAAATAAATAAATGTAAAAAAAAAAAACACAGATACACACATAGACATACACAGACATACACATAGACACACACAGACATACACATAGACACACCTAGACATAGACACATGTATACATAGACACACACTTATAGACCCACACACAACATATACACACATAAACACTGATACCCAAACACATTTAGACACTCACAGACACAGACACATAGACACACACATGACGTACACAGACACATATACACATGCGTGCACACACATGCATGTACTCCTTTATGGCCAAAGCAGGTGGCTGGGTGGGCCTGAGGTTCAGGGAGAGGACAAAGCCTTGGCTGCAATACGCTGAGGGGGTCAGGATGGGACAGAGAAGGGAGCCATGGAAGAAGAGGGACAGGGAGGTGAGGACGCAGCCACTGAAGAAGCAGAAGGGACTGAGGAGACAGAGGAAACCCACTGAGTCACTCTTTCCCACATGCAGGCAGGGTGTTGGGGTTCGGAATGTCAGCATGGGGTGTGGACTAGTTTGGAGCATAGACTTGGGAAGGACCCTCTGAGGGTCTGGGAATTGTTTGTTTGTTTGTTTGTTTTTTTGGTCTTTTTGAGACAGGGTCTCCCTGTAGCCCCAGCTGTCCTGGAACTCACTCTGTAGACCAGGCTGGCCTTGAGCTCACAAAAATCCGCCTGCCTCTGCCTCCTGAGTTCTAGGATTAAAGGCGTGCGCCACCACACCCAGCGCAGGAATTTTTTTTTTAAGTGCATATGCTAGTGTCTGTAAGCATGTATGTGTACCATGGGCATACTTGGTGCCTGAGGCTGCCAGAAGGGGGCGCCAGATCCCCTAGAGCTGGAGTTACCATAGTTAGCTGCCAGGTGAGTGCTGGGAACTGAACCTAGGCCCTCTGCAAGAGCAGCCAGTGTTCTTAACCACTGAGCTATCTCTCCAGCTCTGAAGGTCTGGGATTTTCTTTTGAGGGTGGGGAGTTTTTTTGTTTTGTTACAGAGACCAAGTTAGCCTCACACTTGGGGGACAGGGGACAGTTCTAGGGATTGACATAGGGCCACATGTATACTAGGCCAGCATACTACCACTGAACTATAGCTCCAGCTGGAACTCTCTGTATAGTTGGGGATGACTTTGAACTCCTGGCTACCAGACTGCTGAGATTTTAGGCATGCACCACCACTCCTAGACAGGTCTAGGGTTTTGTTTTTTTTTTCTACCCCTTTTGTGCAGAAAGGGCCATGGGAACCCCCAAATAGTACTGACGGAGCCAATGGAGAGGCTCCTGGGAAGGGGGCAGTCCCGGGTTAAGGTGAGTAAAATTGCTTGCTCTTTGCAAAGTTGGAGACTGAATTCAAACCCCAAACCCATGTCAAGGTAGAAAGAGCAAACTGACTCCATCGAATTGTCCTCTGGCCCATTCGTGTGCCGTGTGACACAGGTGCTTACTTACACACAGAGTAAATAATAATAGGAAGTCCTTTTGCAAAGCAAAGAGAGTTAGCATCCCATAATATCCTAGGAGGAAGGGCATCCTCAGTCTGGGACTGTTTGTTAAAGCTGGGTCACTTGAGGTTACACCCATCCCCAGATCTGGAAATCCCCAGAGAACAGATGGGACTGACTTGATGCCAGCTCCCTTGTCCCACATCTCTGTCTACCACCTGCCTTGTGCACAGCCTGCAGAACTTTCTTGGGAGCTTCGTGATGCTTGGAAGGTTTCCCATGATGTAACCGGCCTGGCAGTCGTCGGCAAGGTGCAGGAGGCAGAGCCTGGAGAGCTCAGCCAGGCACCCAGGCACCCAAGCAACTCTCCAGTAGGCGGCCAAACTGTTTCTGCTCCCCAGACTGCCATAGCTCAAACAGGAGCCTTCCCCACCTCTCCAAGTCCCTCAGCGCCTCCCCCCACCCTCCCTACAACAGCAGTTCCAGAGCAGTTGTTCCAGCCCCTGTACCTATCCCCGCCCCTGCTCCTCCACGAACCACAAATTCGTTCTCATTTTATACAGCCAAGGGTATGTCCACACCCCCAGACCACAGCTCAGGGAAGATGGGTCCTTCTCAAATGGTTCCAGGCCACTCTGCTGGGCAGTGAGTCAGCTTCTCAGGGCCCCTAAAGCTCAGCGAGGCCCCTCTCGTAACATTTGATTTGCGGAGGGGTCCAGAACCCGCCCCTCTGCCCTCTATCCTTTCCGCCTCCACTGTAGCCTGCCCCCTTGTGGTAGTTTGAAGGCGAAATCTCCCCTATAGGCTCAAGTATTTCAATACTTGGTCCCCAGTTGTTGGCGCTGTCGAGGGAGGTCGGAGAACCTTTAGGAGGTGCTACAGCCTTGATAGCCCCTGGAGAAGAGAGTGCTCAGCTTCCTGCTACAGCTGCCTTTTTTTCTTTTTCTTTTTTTTTTTTGGTCTTTTCGAGACAGGGTCTCCCTGTAGCCCCAGCTGTCTTGAAACTCACTCTGTAGACCAGGCTGGCCTCCCGAGTGCTAGGATTAAAGGTGTGCGCCACCACGCCCGGCTTTACAGCTGCCTTAAAAAAAAAATTTTTTTTTTATTTTTATGTATATGAATGTACTGTCTGCATGTAGGTTTGTGCACCCGTGTCCTGCAATGCCGCAGAGGTCAGAAGAGGGCATCAGATTCCCCTGGAACTGGAGTTAAAGACAGTTCTTAGCCGCCATGTGGGTGCTGGGAATCAAACTCGGGTCCTCTGCAAGAGCAGTTGGCACTCTTAACAGCTGCCTTCTTACCTCGAGTTCCCCCAGGATGTAAGCTGTCATGGTGGGACTTTTTTGGGTTTTTGTTACTTTATGTATATGAATGTATTGCCTGCATGTATGTAAGGGCATGTGTATCATGCAAATGCCCGTGGAGGTCAGAAGAAGGTGTTGGATCCCCTGGAACTGGAGTTATGGATGGTTTGTTAGCCACCATGTGGATGCTAGGAATTGAACCCAGGTCCAATTCCAGAACAGCCAGTGCTCTTAATTGCTGAGCCATCGCTCCAGCCCCTCAGTCATGATGTTTAATCACAGCAAGAGAAAAGTAAAGCCATTTAGAAGCCCAGCTGTTCCCTGCACACAAACCCAACCATCCCCTGACCCTTATCCCAGTCTGTAGAAGACCAGAGGGTAACCCTATTTCCACCACACCCCCACTCCCCATCCCTACTGATAGGTTGTGTGTGAGTGTGTGTGTGTGTGTGTGTGTTGTTTTCTATTTTGTTTTGTTTTATTTTTGGTTTTGAGACAAGGTCTCTGAAGACCTGGCTGAACTGGAAATCTCTATGTAGACCAGGCTGGCCTTGAACTCACAGAGTTCTACTTGCCTCTGCCTCCCAAGTGCTGGGATTAAAGGCATATGCCACCATGACTGGCCTTCTGCTGTTTTTTTGTTTTGTTTTGTTTTTTGTTGTTTTTAACTATTGTCAGCCTTCCTCAACAGGGAGGGTTCAAGGTTTGGGTAGGTGAACATCTGAATCACTTTTCATTCCCCCATCACCACTACCAGGAGATAAGCACAGGGGAATCTCCTAGTAAGTACCCAGCAGCCTGTTTTCGCTGGGACACTTGTGCCCAATGACCTTATCCCATGGCACACATACTGCCACTCCCAGCCTTGTGGTGCCTTCAGACACCCCCACCCCCATCCCACCCCCACCCAACACACAACCCACTTACTCCTCATGTCCCTCAATCCTTGAGCTCAATCCTGCTGTCCACATTCAGCCATACTGTTTTGAAATTTTTTTTTTTTTTTGTCTTTTCGAGACAGGGTCTCCCTGTAGTCCCAGCTGGCCTGGAACTCACTCTGTAGACCAGGCTGGCATTGAACTCACAAAGATCCACCTTCCTCTGCTTCCCAAGTGCTAGGATTAAAGGCGAGCGCCACCACGCCCGGCTACTGTTTTGAATCTTAAGCACCCCCAAAAGGCTCCTAATAGTGAAGGTTTGCTGTCCAATACCATGCTGAGGGGTGGGGGTGGGGGCTGGGGATGCAGCTCAGTTGGTAAGAGTATTCACCCAGCATGCGCCAAGCCCTTCGTTCCATCCCCGGCACCGAATAAACCAGATATGGTGGTACACCCCTGTGGTCCCAGAACCCAGAGGCGGAAACAGGGTGAGTTGAAGATTATCCTCCAAGACACAGTTCAGGGTTAGGATGGGCTACATGAGACTGTTTTATATTTGGAGGCGGGTCTTTTAGGGAGTAATTGGATCATGAGAAGCTGAACGCATCATTGGATGATTCCATTAACGAATTTAAAATCTGAACAGTCTGTGAGAAAGGTAGTGGGGACTGGAGAACATGGGGCCCCACTGGAAGAAATAGGCGGCTGGAGACCTGACATGAAGGGCACATCTTGTCCCTGGCCTCTTCCTGTTAGCTCTTGCTGCTTCCTGGGTACTGTGGAGTGAGCAGCCTCACCTGTCCTATGCTCCTGGAGCCAAGATGTTCTGCCCGAGCACAGGGCTGTAGCCACGAAGCCAACCACAATGGGCTAAAAACTGAAATTCTGAGAGATCCTTAAACACTCAAACTGATTTGCTTATGTTGTGTCACAGATTTACATTAGTTGCATCAAAATTCTAGATTACAGGATTCTTCTAGATGGGGTTAGCTGTAAAATCCCCCACTGAGGGTCTGGGAATGTGGCTCAGTGGTAGAGCACCTGCCTAGAATCCCCCAGTGAGGGGCTGGGGTGTGGCTCAGTGGTAGAGCACCTGCCTAGAATCCCCCAGTGAGGGGCTGGGGTGTGGGTCAGTGGTAGAGCACCTGCCTAGAATCCCCCAGTGAGGGGCTGGGAGTGTGGCTCAGTGGTAGAGCACCTGCCTAGAATCCCCCAGTGAGGGGCTGGGAGTCTGGCTCAATGGTAGAGCACCTGACTAGAATCCCCCAGTGAGGGGCTAGGGTGTAGCTCAGTGGTAGAACACCTGCCTAAAATCCCTTAGTGAGGGGCAGGGGTGTAGCTCAGTGGTAGAGCCCCTGCCTAGAATCCCCCAGTGAGAGGCTGGGGTGTGGCTCAGTAGTAGAGCACCTTCCTAGAATCCCCCAGTGAGGGGCTGAGGGCATGGCTCGCTGGTAGAGCACCTGCCTAGAATCCCCCAGTAAGGGGCTGGGGTGTGGCTCAGCAGTAGAGCACCTGCCTGGAATCCCCCAGTGAGGGGCTGGGGTGTGGCTCAGTGGTAGAGCACCTGCCTAAAATCCCTTAGTGAGGGGCTGGGAGTGTGGCTCAATGGTAGAGCCCCTGCTTAGAATCCCCCAGTGAGGGGCAGGGGTGTAGCTCAGTGGTAGAGCACCTGCCTAGAATCCCCCAGTGAGGGGCTGGGGTGTGGCCCAGTGGTGGATGGAAGAACATTTGTCTATTATGAGTGAGGCTCTAGGTTTAATCCACTGGAAACAGAAATTCTCCCAATCATAAACACTCCAAACTCCTGAAGCCTGAAAGGGTCACTGGGGCCTCTGAGGGAGGCCCTCCGCCTCTCCCTCCCAGAGCATCCCATGGCCCCTTACTCTGCGACTCTGTCTTCTCTATATTCGCCATGACACACAGAAGAGAGCCCCAGCCTTACCAACTTCCTCTTCCATTGCCTTTGTCCACCATTGTTCCTAGACATCAAGGGCAAACCAAGATGCCTTGTGTCCCCCAGCTCTGTGTCAATTCCATGCACCTATTAACTGTCTCTGAGGAGATGACCATTGGGACATCAGAGAAGTCAGAATGGAACGAGAGATTAAAACATAAATAAGTACAAGGAGTGTGGATGCAGCTCAGAGAAGTGAGTGCCGAGCATGAACTCCTAGATCCATCCCTAACATCAAATTAATGAGTGCTCTGAGATATCCCATCAACCCTCAGCCTCCCCCAGCAGCTAACAGCTCCGGTCTTAGATCCATGTCGCACTGCTCTGTACCAGTGTCCCTTGGGCCCATGGGGACCAGGGAGAGAGGCCCACCAAGAAGCCCCGGGTACATCTCCCTCCTCCAATCTCCCTCTCCACCAGGGTCAAGTGTTAACCCATTCTGCTTTGAACCCCTTAAGCCCCCTCCTGCCCTTCTCCCTCCTGTCCTTCCCACACACACCCTCCACACACCAGGCTCCTGCTGCCCCCTCCTACCCCATCCCTCAGCAATGTGCAGCTCTGGGTTTGATCATAATAGCCTTGTTTGGTTGACTGGTTGGTTTTTGTTTAAAGGGCTTGGTTGGTGGGTGAGGAGGGGATTGGGGGAGCTGCACTTCCTCCGGGGCCTTGATGCGGACTCGCTGGGCATCCTCGGCCATCTCATTGAGACATCCCTGGAGCATGGTGTAGACCGTGCCAAAGCTGATGCCCCCGGCCACCAGGATACCGAACACAGGGATGCCCCGCGCAAAGGCACGGGCCACCCGCATGGCAGCATCTGAAGACTGGGAATAGAGGCGGAGGACTGCCTCTGGTGAGACCCCATTGGCCAGCGGTGAGCAGATGACAGAGCGCAGGTCACCTGCCTGTTTGCACACCTGCTTGGCCAGCTTGGCCAGTGAGTGGTCATCCAGGCCGAAGCTGCAGTGGTGCCCACGCAGAGATTGGATGAGAAGGGCGTCAGTCATCATAGGCAGCTGCCAGTCCCGGGACGGACAGGGCCTGAATGACCCCGGACACCAGGGCTGTCTCCAGCACCTATTCTTGTAACATGTCCTTTTTCTTCTGCAGAGCCTCCAGCGAGATGTCAGGCAGGGACAGCAGGCCAGCGTGGCGGCGATGGGCAGGCAGGTCATGCTCCCAGGAGGCCACGAGCATGGGGAAGTCACAGCGACCAGGGGACAGGTTGGACACGAGGAAGATGCGGGGATCGCTCACGCCAGCTACCTTCAGCCGCTCCACGCAGTGATCTCGAATCTCCTGCAGGGCCAAGGCCTCGATAAAGCCCGAGGGTCGCTGGCTGCGGCTGGCAGCCAGGTCCTCGTCCACCTTGGTGCGCACAAAGTAGAGCTTCTTGCCCTGGCACAGGATCTCGCCGGCCAGGCGGGGTCTCCACGGCCCCACAGCGGCGGGGGAGAGACCAGCAGGAAGAAGTCCACCTGCTTCAGGTCTTTGTCTGCTGAGCACCCTGGAGTGCCGGCCCCTGGCAAGTCCCACAGGGTCACGTCAGGAAACTATGGTTGCGGGTAGGGCGATGGTTGCGTGGTGGTCTCCGCCACTCCCGTGAGAGCTGCACCAGGATCCTTGGCCCCCAGTCCATGCAAGGCGTTGATGAGGGACGACTTGCCAGCCCCGGACTCGCCTGTGACACCCACCTCCAGCCGGGAGCTCTCAGAGTTGGCCCCGGAGGCGGGAGGCGGCCTGCTGGATGTCACCTGACTCAAAGGCAGAGCACAAGGCCTCCAGTTCTTCCTTGGCCATGAGGATGGTGGTCTCCTCCTCATGTACTGCCGGCAATCTGGCACTTGCCATGGTTAGCACAGCGGGGAGACAGGGGAGAGTCACAGGATGTGTGACCCCACAGCGTCTGCAAAGAAAGGAGATGGTGAGTGTAGACTGCTAGAACCCCACCTCTCTCTTACTCGACAACTGGGACCGTCCTGGCTCTTACCCATAATCCCAGCACTCGAGAGGCTGATGCAGAAAGATCGCCACAGGTTCCAGGCCAGCTTGGGCTACATAGTGAGACCCTGTCTCAAAACAATCGATGCTTAAGTGTGGTGGGGCTTGGAAGCACACACCTTTAAATCCCAGCACTTGGGAAGCAGAGAGCTCTGTTGATTTGAGGCCATGCTGGTCTATATAGTGAGTCCCAGGACAGCCAGGGCCACATAGTGAGACCTTGTCTTAAAAAGACAAAAAAAAAAAAAATCCCAGCACTCAGGAGGCAGAGGCAGGCAGATCTCTATGAGTTCAAGGCCAGCCTCATCTACATAGTGAGTTCCAGGCTAGCTGAGGCTACAGGGAGACCCTGTCTCAAAAAGAAATAATAATAATGATAATAATAATAATAATAATAATAATAATGAAAGGGCTTTACAGTGTCAAAGGTCACATTCAATTCCTCCCACTGAGGCCACTAACTTGCTGTGTGAACTGGGCAAAATGAAGCACACTACTTGTCACTACAAGTGCCCTGTGCCCACAGCGATGAGTCCTTACAGTACTGGTTTGGGTTGTTTGTTTGAGACAGGGCCTTGCTATGTAGCCCAGGCCTGCCTGGGACTCCCTGTGCTGGGATTAAAGGCACTCGCCACCACATCTGGCTAAGCGACTACTTTTCTATTCCTGCAGTCCCTGGGAGGCAGCAGGAAGTGACAGGGATGGGGACCCCGGCCCAGAAGATGTGGCTGTAATGTCCCAATGACAGAGCCTCTCCTGGGACTGTGTAGAATTAAAATTGAGGCAATTAAAACAGTACAGGGTTGCCAGGAGCGCTGGTGCACACCTTTAATCCCAGCACTTGGGAGGCAGAGGCAGGTGGATCTCTGTGAGTTTAAGGCCCACCTGGTCTACATAGTGAGCTCCAGGCCAGCTGGGAATAAAGGGAAACCTTGTCTCAAAAACAAAACAAAACAGTGCAGGGCATACAGCAGACACTCTATTAATGAACATCAGCATCATAATTATTAACAATAATATTTCTGGCCTAAAGTTCCTTTTTTTATCTTTTTTTCGAGACAGGGTCTCCCTGTAGCCCCAGCTGTCCTGTCACTCTGTAGGCCAGGCTGGCCTTGAACTCACAAAGATCCGCCTGCCTCTGCCTCCCAAGTGCTAGGATTAAAGGAGTGCACCACCACACCCAGCTTAAAGTTCCTTTTTTAAGGATAGGGTCTGGCTAGGGAGCACAGGCTGGCTTCTAACTCACTCTGTAGCCCAAGCTAGCCTCTAGCCCACAGAAAATTCTCTTGCTTCAGCCTTCTGAGGCCTAGGAGAGTACCACCACACCGGTGTGGCTTGTGTCTTTGAGTCTCTGCCCACCTGAGCCCTGGCTGCCTCCTCTGTGCCAAGGGTGAGATTATGTGTATCTGCCCACCCCACCTCTTGGGCCTGTCCATCTTACCATGTTATCCTAGGTCAACATTGAAGACATTCTTAGTTGAGGATGTAGGAGCCAGGGCACCCTTCCCACTGAACCCCAGCATTGCTCTCTATGGCTGGCCTTCCTGGGCCTGCCCAGTCCCTTTCCTCCTGGGCTTGTTACTGTCCAGGCCTCCTGCCCCCTTGCTGAGGGGGTCTCCCCACACCCCTTCTTCCTCATCCTGGGGCTCCAGCTCTCCCTCCTCCCACTCAGGCTCCCTCCAATCCACCACTGCTAAGATCCAGTCAGTCACTCAGCTGTGGTGTTTGTAATTCCTAATACTTAGGAGCCTGAGTCAGGAGGATTGGTGTGAACTGGAGGCCAGTCTGGACTATATAGTAGATTCTGGGACAACCTGGGCTACATAGTGAGTTTCAAGCCAGCTTGAGCTACCTCCGTAGCTCAAAATCAGTCAGGGCTATATAGTTCTAGCCTAGGCTATCTATGTCTAGGCCAGCCTGGACTACACAGTGAGACTTTGTCCCAAACAAACACCCCCCACCACCACTACCAAAAAAGTATTTCTTGCTGATAGCTCTTCAGAGAAACATCCTTGGAATCCTTGAAGGTTCCCACTTCATCTCACAAGAAGGATCTAGGCTTAGATAACAGAGGGATGTCTCCTGACTCAGGGACAGCCAGGACTCCAACCTGGGTCCCTGGTCTCTCCCACCCCCTCCACCCCGTCTGATCCTCCCCCTCCACCGTCAGCCACCCTGACCCAGGCCTCCTCCCAACCCACGTCAAGTGTGGCCTGGAACAGCTCCCAGCAGCAAGATGCAGACCATTCAGGTGTGGCAGGATGGAGATGAGGATTCTCAAAAGCCTAGGCCTCCCTGCACCCACCCGCAGGGCCCAGCTGGAGAACCCGGCCCTCAGGGACTCACCTGCCCTGCAGGTTCCCCAGGGAGGCAGGCGCCCCTCCCCACAGAAGCACCTAGAACTGCTCTATGGGTTGCAAGGGCTCAGAGCGACCTTTTCTAACAACCAGATGTGTTCGAAACTATCTGTGGAGTTGGGACTGTGACTCAGTGGGTAGAGCGCTTGCTTAGTATGTAGGAAGCCCTGCGTTTCCTCACCAGCCATCAAGAGGTAGATGCAGGAGGTTGGAAGCTCTAAGTCATCCTTAGCTACATCAAAACAAAACCAAACAAAACCAGCCCTTCGTGGTCCCCATCATCTCCAGGACAAAGTCCCCAACAAACCATGAGGAAGCCCTCAGGTCTGGCTTCAGTGGCCACTTCACAGCCCACCAGATGGGCCACTTACCAGACTCCATGTCTAAGCACCTCCTGAGGTGTCACATGTGCTCTGGGGGTGTAGTTCCACTTGGCCAGCACTGACCTGGACAGTAAGACATGGTTGGGAAGGGCCCACTTTCCTGATATGGTGACCCAGCACTGGGGAGGTAGAGGCAGAAGGATCAGGAAGTCAAAGAAAGCCTTCTCTACAGAGTCGGGGGCTGATCTGGGTCTCATGACTGTGTCTCACGAAAGGGGGAGAGACAACCTCCGTGGTTAAGAGCACTGGCTGCTCTTGCTGAGGGCCTGGGTTCGATTCCCAACACCCACATGGAGGCTAACAACCACCTGTAACTCCAGTTCCAGGAGATCCAACGCCCTCCTCTGCCCTCTGCCAGCATTACAGGAAATGTGTGCATATACATACAAGCAAAATATGTACACCTAAAGTTAAAAAGTTAATAAAAGTTTAATAGGGGGGTAAAGGGGGTGCGAGGGCTTAGTCTATAAACTGCTTGTCTTGTAAACACAGGCCCTGTGTCTGAGCCTCAGAAGCCATGTGAAAATGCCAGGCGTGGTGGTTCACACCGCTCATCCTGGTGCTGGGGATGGGAGGATTCTTGGGGTTCCCTCACCAGCCAGACCTGGTCTAATTGGTGGCTGAGGGCCAATGACAGACCTTATCTCAGAGGAGGTGGGTAGTTCCTGAGGATGACATCCAAGGTTGTCCTCTGTCACACACACACACACACACACACACACACACACACACATCAAGCTAGCCGCTTGTCCCTACCCACTTGATGACCACAGTGGCTCCCGACAGAAGCCACACTGCTGCCGCCCCCTGAGCTAGGCCTTCCTCTCCTTTTCCTGGAATCTGTCCTGTCCTGCCCACCCTGTCCATCTGTCCACCTGTCCTCCTCCAGCTCAGGAGCCGGCCTTCCACAGGACCTTTCTTCCTGCCACTCTCTAAAGGCTTCCTGATGGTAAAGAAGAGGTGAAAGTGGAGAGACTTGAGAGCTGACCCTGCGATGCACACCTGTCATCTCCCAGCACTGGAGCGGTAGAGGCAGGAAGATCCAGACCATCCTCAGCACCAGGGCAAGTTCGAGGCCAGCCTGGGCTGTGGAGGAAGTTCCAGGCCAGCCTGGGCTAGTGTGAGACCCTGACTCAAAAAAAAAAAAAAAATGAGCTGGACATGGTGACGCATGCCTTTAATCCCAGCACTCAAGAGGCAAAGGCAGACAGATCTCTGTGAATTCAAGGCCAGCCTGGTCTACAGACTGAGTTCCAGGCCAGCTGGGGCTACAGGGAGACCCTGTCTCAAAAAGACCAAAAAAAAATAAATAAATAAAAAGACAAATAAATTTTAGAATAAGTAGTAATTAAAAATAACAAAACAAAACAAAAAACAAAACTAAACTAAACATTTTTTAAAGGCTGGTCTCGGCCGGGCATGGTGGTGCACGCCTTTAATCCTAGCACTTGGGAGGCAGAGGCAGGCGGATCTTTGTGAGTTCAAGGCCAGCCTGGTCTACAGAGCAAGTTCCAGGACAGCTGGGGCTACAGGGAAACCCTGTGTCGAAAAGACCAAAAAAAAAAACAAAACTAAACTAAACATTTTTTAAAGGCTGGTCTCGGCCGGGCATGGTGGTGCACGCCTTTAATCCTAGCACTTGGGAGGCAGAGGCAGGCGGATCTTTGTGAGTTCAAGGCCAGCCTGGTCTACAGAGCAAGTTCCAGGACAGCTGGGGCTACAGGGAAACCCTGTGTCGAAAAGACCAAAAAAAAAAAAAATAATAATAATAATAAATTAAAAAACAAAGGCTGGTCTGTAGCTCAGTGAAGAGCACTGGCCTTGCAGGTATAAAATCCTAGGTTGAGTCCTCGATAATGCAAAAAAAATATGTGGGGCCAAGACACACACATCCAAGACATCCGAAGTCCAGAGTCCTGGGGCTTCAGGATCCAGCTGCTCCCCGGCTCTGTTCTCAAGCTGCAGCCCCTCGCGTCATCTGTACCACCTCAGACAGTTTTCTACCCTGTCTCCATCTTTTTTTTATGGTCTTGAGACAGGGTATCCCTGTAGCCCCAGCTGTTCTGGAACTTGCTATGTGGACCAGCTGGCCTTGAACTCACAGCGATCTGCCTCCCCGTGCACCACCACGCCTGTCCCTGTCTCCCTCCTAGGATCCTTCTGGCTTCTCTCCATGGGAGATGGGTCTTTTCCGGCCCTGTTTTCTGGGGCTCCAGTACTCAAAGGATCTTCCTGAGCATCTTCAGGCAGGCCCTGAAAAGGAGCCTCAGCTGGGCGGGGGGGGGGGGGGGCCCAACTGCTCCGATATCCCCAAGTCACAGACAGGAAAGCTAGGCAGGCCTAGCTGTGAGGACTCACCAGGATCTGCTGACGGGCACAAATCGCAGAGACCAGGAGAGTCAAAAATAGTCTCAGACATTCCCAGACACTGACAGATGCTGGCGCCTCCCAAGGCTCCTTCCAGAACTCATAGACGTTAGTGAGGTCCAGCAGGGGAAAGAGACTCAGAAGGATCATCACCAGCAAGAGACCCACAGGCACAAACTCAGCACTCAGGAGGTGAGAGCCATTCGCTCAGGGATTCAGTGACTTTGAAAACATGTGGTTGGACTTAACCTCAGGTTAGACCCTGAACCAGCTCAGAGATGCAACTCACCTCCATCAGCAAGACTCAGGCAAGTTGGGGAAGGCCTGGGTGGAGTGTGGAGTTATACAAAGGTACAGCCATCCTGTGTATTTGCTGTGGAATTCATCTCCTAACTACTCACTCCTCTACTCCTCCTCCTCCTTCTTCTTCTTCTTCTTCCTGAGTCAGACTCATGTAGCCCAGGGTAGCCTCAAATGCACTATGTATCCAAGGATAACCTTGAATTTCTGATCTTCCTGCCTCTGCCTCCCAAGTGCTGAGATAGGCATGTTCCACCACTGGTATCTGTGTGTGTGTGTGTGTGTGTGTGTGTGTGTGTGTATGTGTGTGTGTATACACATGTGTATACACCACAGCTGGTGTCTGTGTGCATAGGCGCACACATGCATGTGTATGCCTGGTGTGGGGGCCAGAAGTAGACACTGAATGTCTTTATCAAACATTCTCTGGACATTCTATTACATTTTATTTATTTTGTTATTTTGGGTTCCTGCTTGCGTGTCCATAGTGGACAAATACTGATGTTGGAGGACGGTTTTCTCCTTCCACCTTCTGGGTCCTGGGGTTCAAACTCAAGTCATCACGGTTTCAGAAACTGCAGCCATGCCCAGCTTTTTTACATGAATGCCTGGGATTTGAACTCAGATCCTTACGTTTGCAGAGCCAGTGCTCTTACCCGCTGAGCCATCTGCCTAGCCAACAGGTAACTATTTCTATTGAATTTCTTGAGAATATTTTAATTTTGCATGTGTGAGTGTTTTGCCTGCATGTGTGTTTATGCCTGGTGCCTACAGAGGCCAGAAGAAGGCATCAGATTCCCCTTGGAACTGGAGTTACAGATGGTTTTTAGCCACCATGTGGGGGCTGGGAACCAAACCCTGATACTTTGCAGGAGCAGCCAGTGCTCTAACTGCTGAGCCATCTCTCCAGCCCCTTGAATCATTCTTCTTTAATGGTTCAGGAGTAGAATGTGTGCTTAGCATGTATGAGGCCTTGGATTCCATCCTCACCATGTGGAGAGAGAGAGAGAGAGAGAGAGAGAGAACAAAGACAAATGGGGCACCCACATCTACTCATCCCTCCAGTCCATAGGCTTCAAGCATAATTGAATCTAATATGTCTGTGGTTGTTAGACACACCCCTTCGGTCCCCTAACAAAAAAAGAAATGCCAGCAATCCTTATCACTTAGAATGTCTGTTCCCTGGGGCTGGAGAGATGGCCTAGAGGTTAAGAGCGCTGACTGCTCTTGCAGAGGACCCGGGTTCGATCCCCAGCACCCACATGGCGGCCGAGAACTGTCTGAAACTCCAATTCCAGGAGAACTCCAGTTCCAGGGGAATCCGATGCCCACTCTGACCTCCGCGGCATTGTGCGACACGGGTGCACAGACCTGCATGCAGACAGTACATTCAGACACATACAGAAATAAATAAAATTAATAAAAAAATAAAAAAAAAAGAATGTCTGTTCCCCTTTCCTGAAAGAGTTCTTGGTAACCTACTTAGCAAACACAGATCTTTATCATGTATCATGTCTGCCGGGCATAAAATAAGGAGAAGTGACACTAGTCTTTAGAGGCAGCGTGGGAAGACTGAGAGTGTGAGGACAGCCTGGCATCTACACTGTGAGAACTTCAATCAAAAACAATAGTGGGCAGGGCATGGTGGTGCACACCTTTAATCCCAGCACTCAGAGGCAGAAGCAGGCAGATCTATGTGAGATCAAGGCCAACTGGGCTACAGGGAGACATCCGCCAACAAAACAAAATGAAACAAAACAAAACAAGACAAAGCAACACACAACTCCAACAACAAATAGTGCAGGCCATCAATGTGGTTCATCAGGTATAGGCATTTGCTTTACAAATTTGATAATCTGGGCTGGAGACATGGCCTAGAGGTTAAGAGCGCCAACTGCTCTTGCAGAGGACCGGGTTCGATCCCCAGCACCCACATGGCGGCTGAGAACCGTCTTTAACTCCAGTTCCAGGGGAATCCAACGCCCTCTTCTGACCTCTGAGGCATGCAGGACATGGGTGCATCAACCTACATGCAGACAGTACATTCATACACATACAAAAATAAATAAAATTTGGCCGGGCGTGGTGGCACACACCTTTAATCCTAGCACTTGGGAGGCAGAGGCAGGCGGATCTTTGTGAGTTCAAGGCCAGCCTGGTCTACAGAGCGAGTTCCAGGACAGCTGGGGCTACAGGGAGACCTGTCTCAAAAAGACCAAAAAATAATTAAATAAATAAATAAATAAATAAATAAAATTAAAAGAAAAAAGAAAAAAAAATTTGATGACCTGATTTCAATCCCTATAAGGATGGAACAAACTCCATAGAAGTTGTCCTCTTATCCCAGCGTGGTGGCTCATGCCTTTAATCCCAGCACTCTGGGGACAGAGACAAAATGATGTCTGTGTGTTCAAGGCCAACCTGGGCTACATAGAGAAACTGCAACTTTGTCCCTGCCAAAAGTAAAAATAAATACAAAATATGGGGCTGGAGAGATAGCCCAGCAGTTAAGAGCGCTGACTGCTCTTGTAGAGGACCTGAGTTCGATTCCCGGCACCCACATGGCAGCTAAGAACCGTCTTTAAACCAAGCATAGTGGCATACTCCTTTAATCCTAGCACTTGGGAGGCAGAGGTGGGGGAGGTATCTGTGAGTTCAAGGCCAGCCTGGTCTACAGAGTGAGTTCCAGTCCAGCTAGGGCTATAGGGAGACCCTGTGTCAAAAAAAAAATAGATAAAATAAATACAAAATAAACAAATCTCTTTCAGAGCCAGGCATGGGGTCTCATGCTTTTAATCTTTAATCCCGGCACTTGGGAGGCAGAAGCAAGTGGATCTCTGTGAGATCCAGGCCAGCCTGGTCTAATAATAGTGAGTTCTAGGCCAGCTGGGATTATAAGGAGACCCTGTCTCAAAAGACAAAACATAATGAATAAACAAATCTCCTTTTTAAAAAAGAAAGACCCAAGAGTATAATTGGGGAAGTGGCTGGTTGTCTGTGGTCTGTGTATTTGTGTCCACCGCACTTCCGCCCATCCCTGTGGTTCTCTCTCTCTCTCTCATCTCCCGAAGACCTCGTCTCGGTCTCTGGTCCGTCTGCGGAAAGAGTCGCATCCTCTCTCGTCACCTCTCGTCTCTGTTCTCTCTTTCTCTCTTCCTTGTTTTTGGGTTTTTTTTTTTTTCACACTTATTTAGACAGAGGTCCTCCCTAGTAGCCCCAGCATTGGTCCCTGGAACTCACTTCTGTTAAGACCCCAGCTGGCTTGAAGCTCACAAATATCCACCTGCCTCTGCCTCCCAGTGCTAGGATCTAGGCGTTCATGCACCGACGCCCGGGCTCTTCTCTTTCTGTTTTTAGTACAGGTCTACTTCCATTGACTGTCCTGGAACTTGACTGTCGACCAGGCTGGCTTGAACTCAAGCCACATCGCCTGCTTTACCCTCTAGGGAGTCTGCATAGTAGGCAAAAGCCATGGTCCAACCAATCCTATATTCTTTGACTTGAGCCAGACCTTGGGACTAGCTTTGATTCATGATGTTCTAAGCGCTAGAAGGGCGAAGAGAGGCGCTGGCTTCTGTATTTGCTTGCTTGGCATGCTGACCCATGTTGGTCAGAGGGCCTACCCCCCTGCTACGAGATACCACGTAGGGACAGTAGCCACAGGAAAATGCCCCAAATAGGACCTTCCCTCCAGCCATAAGACAGCTCCAGCTGATGCAGCCACAAGCCTGAGTACAGCTCCTCTTCCAGAGGAGGGAAGAACATCCAGCTGAGCCCAGCCAACTCACAGCCCTAAGAAATAAGCCACAGGGGCTGGAGAGATTAGTCAGGAGTTAAGAGCAACCGAGACTGCTCTTACAAGTAGGCCCGGGTTGGTCGTATCCCCAGCAACCCTCATAGCGCCGATGAACCGTCTGAACACTTAATTCCAGGAAACTCCAGCTCCAGGGGAATCCGAGACCCCTCTCTAGAGCCGTCCGTCGGCAGTTTGCACGGACCACGTTGTGACAGACCTTGCATCAGACAGTTAACATTTCATACACATCAAGAATTAAAATAAAAAAAAAATCCACAAGGGGCTAAAGATGACCTCGAATTGGTTAAGAGCACGTGGGCTGCTCTTACAGAGAACCTGGATTGGTCCCAGCACCCAATATGGGGCAGCGAACAACTTCACCATAACTCGCATTTCCAAAGGAAATCTGATGATCTGAAATGGCCTTCTCCTGACCTCCGACCAAGGGACACCAGCATAACATGGGTGGCACCTTACATACATGCAGTCAGTACTACTCATACAGGAATAAAAATAATAAATAAAAATTAAAAATATAGAAATATTTGTTTGGTCTTTTTGAGAACAGGTTCTCCCTTGTAGAACCGTAGTGCCTGAAAGGAACTCTTATGTAACCAGCCTGCCTTGAACCTCACAATTCTTGCCTGCTCTGCTCGCTGAGTGGTGGTACCAAAGGGCTTGCCCATAGGCACCAGCAGTGTAAGATGACTTGTATAAAAGAAATAAGCCAGGAATGGGGAGGTGGTGCGTCCTTTACCATGATCCTACGAATTTTGTAGGATTCTCAGCGAAAGACTTTAAATGATCAAGATTAAGTGGCAAGATATTTATTAACGCGGACGGGGTGGCACATGTCTTTAATCCTAAGGGGCAATGCGGCCGGAAGCAAGGCAGGTGGGATCTACTTGGCCGGCCAAACGGCATGCTGGCCCGAGCCATTACCAAGATCCAGCAGTTCAGGTGTGCACAGGGAGACCTCTGTCCTCAAAAAGACCAAAAAAAATATATATTAAAGTATAAGTGGGCCCGGGCGTAGGTGTCGACTGTCTTTAATCTCTAGTATACCTTGGGAGGCAAGGCGAGGGTGATCTCTGTAGTCGCAGCCAGTCCTGGTTTACAGAGTGAGTTCCAGGCCAGCTGAGGCTACAGGAGACCCTGTCTCAAAAGACAAAAAAAAAAAAAAAAGTATAGTGGTCGCACGGCATGGTAGCCACCATGTGGGTGCTAGGAGCTGAACCCTGGTCCTCGTCAAAAGCAGCCAGTACTCTTAACTGCTGAGCCATTTCTCTGGACCCTTTATAATTTTTTTATGTGTGATGAAAAGGTCTCACTATGTAGTCCAAGCCGGCCCAAACTCATGAGCCTGCCTCTGACTGCCTCCAGAGTACCAGGATGACAGGCATGGACAGACATGACCTGTTTACACAGAAAGCCTTTTGTACCAGGCCATATGTAGCTTAGAGCACAGCTCCAGTCAGAAGCCCAAGCTGGTACCTCTGGGGCTCCTGGGCAAGAAGGAGGCTGAGGGGAGGACTTGAGAGTCAGAACTGAGCCTGACAGAGGGAACTAGGTGTCACAAGCAGAGGGGCTCAAGAAGAAACATCACAGCATCCCTATGCTGAGTTCAAAGTACACACTGCCTGCCTGGCATAGGTGGCGTGCGCCTTTAATCCAGCACTTGGGAGCAGAGGCAGGCGATCTTGTGAGGTTAAGGCCAGCCTGGGTGCTACAGAGCAAGTTTGCGAGGGACAGCTTGGGTGACTAAAAACGAAAGGGAGAACCCGTGTCTCAGAAGAGAGACAAAAAAAAAAAAAAAAAAAAAAAAAAAAACAAAGTGCACACTCCCTTCCACCCTACATCTCTTCCTGGGACTCTCCGGTATACTTTCTAAATCTGAACTGACTGACTGCTCCCTGGACTCTGCCTGTATAACCTTTTTCTTTTTCCCTTTCTCTTTTACAGATTTATTTTTGTTTGTTTGTTTTATGTGTATGAGTGTTGTGCCTGCATGTGTGTAGGTGCACCACATGCATGCAATGTCTGTGGTGGCCAGAAGAGGGCACTGGATCCCCACAACTGGAGTTACAGATGGTTGTTAGCTGCCATTGGGTGCTGGGAACTGAACCTGGGTTCTCTGCAAGAGCAGCCAGAGCTCTTAACTGCTGAGAACCATCTTTCCGGCCCCCTCTTTTTCTTTGAGTCAGGGTATCACATAGCCCAGGCTTGTCCTAAATTTGATATGGGGCTGACACTGACCTTGAACAACTAATTGTCCTGTCTCCTCTTCCCAGGTTGTGAGATGACGAGCTTGTGCCACCACACCCAGAATGGTCTCCAAGCGTGTGGGAGGGCTACGTCATCTAAGCTTTTAACATTTAATGGGAATTATTTAGACACACAGAAACAGAACAGTTACTACACTGTCACCATCATCATGATGTTTAATGCTAAGAAGAGAAAAGGAAGTTACATGAGTCTTGACAAAAGGAAGAGAAAAAGGAAGTTGTGAGAATGACTCTCAGTAGGGCGATGACTGTGTGGATGTTGGTACTTTTGGAACCACTCTACAAGGCCACTGAGCAGGAGGCAGCCAGTGGCTTGGAGAGTTCCCATGGGGTGCCAAAAAGTGAGAAGCAAACATGCGGGAAGCTGTGGTTAATATCTTTGGAAGATAAACAGCACAATCCTAGGCAGGAGCCAGCGGGGGCGGGGGCGGGGGCGGGGGTGGGGAGTGGGGAGTCCTAGAAGCCCAGTCTAGTCATTCTATCTACCCTCCAGCATTCAGGGGGCAGAGGCAGGAAGATCTCAATATCATGGCCAACCTGGGCTACACAGTGAGATGCTGGGTCAAAACCCCAAACCGGGGCTGGACAGCTGGCTCAGCTGTGAAGAGCACTTGTTGCTCTTGCAGAGAAGTCAAGGTCGGGTCCCAGCACCCACTTCAGGTGCCTCCTGATCCCGCCTGTCACTCCAGCTGCAGTGGATCTGAAGCCTTCTGGCCTTTGAAGGCACACACACTACATGGCATACACGCACACAAATACACATGTGCATGCATACACGTTTGTGCACATGCGCATGCATTAATTTTTTTAATTAAAAAAATTTTTTTTATCTGAGCATAGGAGTTCACCCCTCAGGCGGCAGAGGCAGGCGAATCTCTGTGACATCAAGGTCAACGTGGTCTACACAGTGAATTGCAAGCCAGCTGGGGCTAAAGGGGGACCCTGTCTCAAAAAAGACCAAAAACATTTCTTTTTTTTCTTTCTTTCTTTTTTGATCTTTTCGAGATGGGGTCTCCCTGTAGCCCCAGCTGTCCTGGAACTCACTCTGTAGATCAGGTCGGCCTTGAACTCACAAAGATCCGCCTGCCTCTGCCTCCCAAGTGCTAGGATTAAAGGCGTGCGCCACCACGCCCAGCCTCCACACCTTCTTTTAAAAGAAAAGAAATGGGCTGGAGACATGATTCAGTGGCTAAGAGCACTGGCTGCACTTGCAGAGGACCCAGCACCTGCGTGGCACTAACAACCATCCATACCTCCAGTTCCAGGGAATCTGACACCTTCTTCTGATTTCTGAGGGCGTTGCTTGACACCAGTACACTTACATTCATGCAGAATACAATACAGAATACAATACAAAAAAACAACACCCAAACCAAACCAAACAAACAAAAAAACACAAAAAAGAAAAGAACTAGGCTGGAGAGATAGCCTAGCAGTTAAGAGCACCGACTGTTCTTGCAGAGGACCCGGTTTCGATCCCCAGCACCCACATGGAGGCTAAGAACCGTCTGAAACTCCAATTCCAGAAGAACTCCAGTTCCAGGGGAATCTGAGACCCTCTTCTGACCTCCGCGGCATTGCACGACACGGGTGCACAAACCTACATGCAGACAGTACATTCATACACATACAAAAATAAATAAATAAATAAATAAATAAATAAATAAATAAATAAATAAATATTTTTTTAAAAAATAAAGAAAAGAACTAGGGGGCTAGAGATGGCTCAGTGGTTAAGAGCACTGGCTGGTCTTGCAGAGGACCCGGGTTCAGTTCCAAACACTCACATGGTGGCTAACAACCATCTATAACTCCAGTTTCAGGAGATATGAGGCCCTCTTCTGGCTTCTGTGGTCATTACACACATAGGTGTACTTACATCTATGCAAGGAAAACATACACATTAAATAAATTTTTAAAAATAAACAAGCAGGCGTAGTGTCGCACACCTTTAATCCCAGCACTTGGGAGGCAGAGGCAGGTGGATCTTTGTGAGTTCAAGGCCAGCCTGGTCTACATAGTGAGTTCCAGGCCAGCTGGGGCTACAGGGAGACCCTGTCTCAAAAAAGACCAAAAAGGAAAAAGAAAGAAAAAGAAAAAGAAAAAAAGAAACACACAGATAAGACAAAAACACCACTTCCTCAGGACACAGGTATGTCCAGTTTGTGAATAATGAAAGATTACCAGCTTGCCCAGCTCACACTAACCTGGTCAACACAGAACAGTTTAAGGTCAATAATGCTTGTGAAGTTTGATCAGCTTCAAGACTAACCTATAGACGTGATTGGATTTTTTTTTCTTTTTGTTTTTCAAACAAGGTCCAGGCAGAACTTAAACTTGTTAGGTAGCTGAGGAAGACCTTGAACTCCTCATCCTTCTGCCCCAGCCTCCCAAGCACTGGGATTATAGGCATAAACTACCAATATTGATTTATTTTTATTTTTATTTATTTTTTATGTGTATGAATGTACTGTCTGCATGTAGGTCTGTGCACCTGTGTCGTGCAATGCTGTGGAGGTCAGAAAAGGGTGTCGGATTCCCCTGGAACTGGAGTTAAGGACGGTTCTTAGCTGCCATGTGGGTGCTGGGGATCGAACCAGGGTCCTCTGCAAGAGCAGTCGGCACTCTTAACGACTAGGCCATCTCTCCAGCTCGATTTTTTTTTTTTTAAAGCAAGGTCTCATGAATCCCAGAGTAGCCTTGAACTCTCTGTGTCGTTGTGCTGGACAGTTTTAGTTGTCAACTTACCACACCTAGGAAGAGGGAACCTCAATTGGGGAATTTTTCCTTCGGATTGGCCTGTCTGTGAGGCCTGTTGTTTTCTTAAGTCTTGTTGGAGGAGGACTCAGCCCACTGTACCTGGTGCCATCCCAGGAGGGCCTGGGCTATAGAAGAAGAGTGGCTGTGCCAGGCAGGGCAAGCTAGCCAGTGAGCAGCATTCCTCGGTGGTCTGTGCTTCAGTACCTGCCTCCTTCAGTACCTGCTGAGTTTCTTGGTTTTGTTTTGGTTTGTTTGGTTTTTGGTTTTTTGGGGGGTTTTATGTTTGTTTGTTTTTTGGGGCGGGGTGTTTTTGAGACAGGGTCTCCCTATAGACCCAGCTGACCTGGAACTCACTCTGTAGACCAGGCTGGCTTTGAACTCACAGAGATCTGCCTGCCTCCTGGGTGCTAGGATTAAAAGCATGTGTCACCACCTAAAGACGGTTCTTAGCCGCTTTGTGAGTGCTGGGAATCGAGCCCCGGGTCCTCTGCAAGAGTAGTCGGTGCTCTTAACCGCAGAGCCATCTCTCTCCAGCCCTGAGCCATCTCTCTCCAGCCCTTCCTGCCAAGTTTCTAACTGGCTGTCCTCAAGGATAAACTGCATACACCAAATAAACCCTTTCCTCCACGAGTTGATTTCAGTCAGAGTGTTTTATCACAGCCATAGAGAAGCAAACTAGAACATTAGCCAAGGATGAGCTTGATCTCCTGGTCTTCCTGTGGGGATTACAGGTTTACACCACCAAGCCTAGTTTATCTGGTGCTGGGAGCAGAATCCAAGGCAATCTGCATGGAAATGATTTCTGTTGGAGTGTTCAGGGTAAATAGATATGTTATCAAATTAATTTCCCAGCAAGCACTCTAGCAACTGATCTGGATTCCCAGCATTCCCCCTGCCCCCCACGCCACATGGTTTTTTGTTTGTTTTGACACGGGGTCTCACTCTGTAGCTCAGGCTAGCCTCAGATTTACAATCCTTCTGTCTCCACCTCCCAAGTACCAGAATGACAGGTATGCACCACCATGCCTGGTGCCCGCACGTGAACACACACACACACACACACACACACACACACACACACACACATCTGGTCTACAGAGTGAGTTCCAGGACAGCTGGGGATACAGGGAGACCCTGTCTTGAAAAGACCAAAGGAAAAAAAAAAAAAAAGACATGCCAGAATTTGGCTTTTAATCTGTGTAATCCATGCCAAAAAATGCTTTTTATTTATTTATTTGAGATCTTTAGAAGCATACGATACATGGCCTTGAACCTACCCTGCCGTCTACCTCTAAATCTTCCACTCACCTCTAGTCTGGGGGTCACAGCTGGTGGCACTACCACATCTGGTTTAAAATGGTACTAGGACCAGCCGTGGTGGCACACACCTGTAATCCCAGTCTCTGGAGGGCAGGAGAGGAAGACGGACCTCTGTGAGTTCAAGCCACTATGTAATCGAGGTCTGAGGCCAGCTGGGGCTACAGGGAGACCTTGCCTCAAAAAGACGTAAATAAATAAATACAATAATGGTACTGGGCTCAAACCGGGCTTCAGTACACATGTCTAGCCCTACCACTCTACCCACTGAACCGCATCTTTAGCTTGCAACATGACCCTTAAAATTTTTGGTTTTCCTCTCCCAGTAAATGGGAGTGGCAGGTGCATACCCTGAAAGGTTTGCAGGGACAAAGTGAACTCATGAGAGAGGTGAGAGGAGAAGGCAAAAAAGTGGAACTTGGGGGGGCTGGAGAGATGCCTAGCGTTAAGACACCAGGACCCGGTTGGATACCCACATGGCAGCTGGGAAAGTGCTGTAACTCCAATCCAGGGGAACTCCATTTCCAGGGGAATCCGATACCCTTTCTGACCTTCCGGGCGTGTGCACGACACGGGTGCACAACTCTGCATGCAGACAGTACATTCATAACACATAAAAAAAAAAAAAATAAATAAAAAAATACAAAAAAAAAGTGGAGCTTGGGGCGACAGTGCTGGGTTCAAAACCTGAATCCAGCCGGGCCTAGTGGTGCACCGCTTTAAAATCCCAGCACTCGGCGGAAGACAGAGGGCAGGCCAGATTCTGTGAGTTCAAGGCCAGCCTGGTCTACAGAGAGAGTCCGAGACAGCTGGGTACTAAAGGGGAGACCTGCCTTGGAAAATATAAAAACCAAACAAACATTAATCCACAACCTAGGAACTGAGTGACCTAGGGTAGGCAGATTTGCCTCTCTGCGCCAAAATTGTCCCACTTAGAAAAGGGGGATGATGGGCGTGGAGAATATGGTTCAGCAGTTAAGCGAGCACTGGCTGGATTGGGTTCCACCTAGACATATGGGGCTGCAACAATCCATAACTCCAGTTCAGGAGATCCCAACTCTTTTATGGGCCGCATGGGCAATGCATGCACATGTGCACTTCTATACAATGCATGTGTGCATATTACATACATGCAGACAAAACACCCACACACAACACATAAAAATAATAAAATTTAAAAAAATAGGCCGGGGCTGGTGGCGCATGCCTTTAATCCTAGCACTTGGGAGGCAGAGGCAGGGCGATCTTTGTGAGTTCAAGGCCAGCCTGGACTACAGAGTGAGTTCCAGGACAGCTGGAGCTACAAGGAGACCTTGTCTCTAAAAGACAAAAAAAAAAAAAAAAATCAAAAAAATAAATTTAAAAATTCAAAAAAATTAAATCTTTAAAAATAATTTATATTCATTTTATATTTTTTTGTTAATTTTTATTTATGTGTATGAATGTACTGTCTGCATGTAGGTCTGTGCACCCCGTGTTGTGCAATGCCACTGAGGTCAGAAGAGGGTCTCGGATTCCCCTGGAACTGGAGTTCTCCTGGAAATGAGGAGTTATAGATGGGTTCTTAGCCGCCCAATGTGGGTGCCTGGGATCGAACCCGGGGGTCTCTGGTTAAGAGCAAGTCAGCTGCTCTTAACCGCTAGGCTACTCTTCTCCAGCACCCTTTACTTTAATTTTTATTTTTTAAATTTTTTTTTTATTTTTTGTGTGTATGAATGTACTGTCTGCATGTAGGTTTGTGCACCCGTGTGTGATCTGCTGGTGGAGGTCAGAAGAGGGCATCAGATTTCCTGAAACTGGGTTAAAGATGGTTCTCAGCACCATGTAGGGTGTCTGAGGATCAAACCCGGTCCTCTGGCCATGTGGGTGCTGGGATATCAAACCCGGGTCCTCTGCAAGTAGCAGTTCGGCACTCTTAACCGCTTAGGCCATCTCTCCAACCCCCAAAATATAATTTTTTTTGTGGTCTTTTATGGTCGAAGAGACAGGGTGTCCCTATGGTAGTCTCACGGCTGTCAGTGGAATCTGCACGTTTTGCTGAGGATCAGGGCTGCCTTGAAAGCTCACAAGATTCCACCTGCCTCTCTGCCATCCCAAAAAATATTTTTAAAGGCAAGAAAAAGAAGAAAAGGTACAATAATAGTCTTGTAAGTTGTTCTAAAGGCCGCATTCTGGTGAATTTTAATCAAGTAATCCATTATTCTTCTAGATAAATGCTATCTAAAAGCAGTGCAATATGAGTTACGTATATAATTTAAAATTCTCTACTAGCCTCATTAACCAAGTAAAAAGCATCATGGGAATTTAAAGTTAATAATATTTTATTTAACCTGACATTCCAACAGCTATGACTCCCAACATGTAATCCAATATGAGAATCAATAAACAAGGGTCCTTGCATCTCGATTTCCCCAAACCTTTGTTGAAAATTCTACCAAAACAAGTCAATCGAACTCTGCTCTCGTCATCAGCCACCTGTGGCTCAGCTTCCCGCGCTGAATGGCATTATTCTGGAACAAAGCAGTGCTTTAGACGACACCACAGGGACTCTAAAGCAATATTGATGGGAAGATAGGAAGACAGCTCTGTTTAGAAGTGTCAAATTGGTGGGGGCATGTAACCCCTAGCACTCCGAGAGGGCAGAGGCAGGTGGATCTTTGTGAGTTCAAGGCCAGCCTGGAGCCTGGTCTACAGAGTGAGTTCCAGGACAGTTGGGCGACAGGGAGACCCTGTCTCAAAAAGACAAATAAAAAAAAATAAAAAATGTATTAAAAAATTTTTCAAGTTGGGTGTGGTGGCAGCACGCCTTTAATATCCTAGCACTTGGGAGGCAGAGGCAGGCAGATTTTGTGAGTCACCAGGCCAGCTCTGTTCTTCAGAGCGAGTTCCAGGACAGCTGGAGCAATAGGGAGACCTCTGTCTCAAAAAAACAAAAAAAAAAAAAAAAAAAAAAAAAAGAAGAAAAAAGAAGTTGTTCAATTGTGTGTGTGGTGGGTGTNTTACAAAAAAAAAAGTGGAGCTTTGTGGGCGACAGTGCTGGGTTCAAAACCTGAATCCAGCCGGGCCTAGTGGTGCACGCCTTTAATCCCAGCACTCGGGAGACAGAGGCAGGCAGATTCCTGTGAGTTCAAGGCCAGCCTGGTCTACAGAGTGAGTTCCAGGACAGCTGGGACTAAAGGGAGACCTGCCTTGGAAAAATAAAAACCAAACAAACATTAATCCACAACCTAGGAACTGAGTGACCTAGGGTAGGCAGATTTGCCTCTCTGCGCCAAAATTGTCCCACTTGAAAAGGGGGATGATGGGGCTGGAGATATGGCTCAGCAGTTAAGAGCACTGGCTGGATTGGGTTCCCAGCAGCTACACTGCGGCTAGCAACCATCCATAACTCCAGTTCCAGGAGATCCAACTCTTTTATGGCCGCCATGGGCAATGCATGCACATGTGCACTTATATACATGCATGTGGTGCACTTACATACATGCAGACAAAACGCCCACACACATAAAAAATTAATAAAATTTAAAAAAATAGCCGGGCTTGGTGGCGCATGCCTTTAATCCTAGCACTTGGGAGGCAGAGGCAGGGGATCTTTGTGAGTTCAAGGCCAGCCTGGACTACAGAGTGAGTTCCAGGACAGCTGGACTACAAGGAGACCCTGTCTCTAAAAGACAAAAAAAAAAAAAATCAAAAAAATAAATTTAAAAATTCAAAAAAATTTAAATCTTTAAAAATAATTTTATTCATTTTTATATTTTTTGAATTTTTTTATTTATGTGTATGAAGTACTGTCTGCATGTAGGTCTGTGCCCCCGTGTTGTGCAATGCCACTGAGGTCAGAAGAGGGTCTCGGATTCCCCTGGAACTGGAGTTCTCCTGGAATTGGAGTTATAGATGGTTCTTAGCCGCCATGTGGGTGCTGGGGATCGAACCCGGGTCCTCTGTAAGAGCAGTCAGTGCTCTTAACCGCTAGGCTATCTCTCCAGCCCCTTTAATTTATTTATTATTTTTTAAATTTTTTTTTTTTTATTTTTTGTGTGTATGAATGTACTGTCTGCATGTAGGTTTGTGCACCCGTGTTGTGCATTGCTGTGGAGGTCAGAAGAGGGCATCAGATTTTCCTGGAACTGGAGTTAAAGATGGTTCTCAGCCACCATGTGGGTGCTGGGAATCAAACCCAGGTCCTCTGCCATGTGGGTGCTGGGAATCAAACCCGGGTCCTCTGCAATAGCAGTCGGCACTCTTAACCACTAGGCCATCTCTCCAACCCCCAAAATAATTTTTTTTTTGGTCTTTTTTTTCGTTCCTGTAGCCTCAGCTGTCATGGAACTCACTATTGTAGATCGGGCTGGCCTTGAACTCACAAAGAATGATCCAACCTGCCTCTCTGCCATCCCAAATAAATAATTCTATTAAAGTGCAATTGTTTAAAGAAGAAAAAACGAAAAAGTAAATGGCAATGATAGAAATGGATAACACAATAATTAGTCTTGATCAAGATTGTATCTAATAGATTGCCTATGCAAAGGGAGGCATTACTGTTTTCAGCATGGGAATTTAATCAAGTAATCCATTATTCTTCTAGATAAATGCTATCTAAAAGCAGTGCAATATGAGTTACGTATATAATTTAAAATTCTCTACTAGCCTCATTAACCAAGTAAAAAGCATCATGGGAAATTAAAGTTAATAACATATTTTATTTAACCTGACATTCCAACAGCTATGACTCCCAACATGTAATCAATATGAGAATCAATAAACAAGGGTCTTGCACTCGATTTCCCCCCAAACCTTTGTTGAAATTCTACACAACACAAGTCAATTCGAACTCTGCTCTCGTCATCAGCCACCTGTGGCTCCAGCTTCCCGCGCTGAATGGCATTATTCTGGAACAAAGCAAGTGCTTTAGACGACACCACAGGGACTCTAAAGCAATATTGATGGGAAGATAGGAAGACAGCTCTGTTTAGAAGTGTCAAATTGGTGGGGGCATGTAATCCTAGCACTAGCCGAGAGGCAGAGGCAGGTGGATCTTTGTGAGTTCAAGGCCAGCCTGGTCTACAGAGTGAGTTCCAGGACAGTTGGGGCTACAGGGAGACCCTGTCTCAAAAGACAAATAAAAAAAAAAAAAAAGTGTTCAAATTGTGGACGTGGTGTGGTGGAGCACGCCTTTAATCCTAGCACTTGGGATGCAGAGGCAGGCAGATCTTTGTGAGTTCAAGGCCAGCTCTGTTCTTCAGAGCGAGTTCCAGGACAGCTGGCACTAAGGGAGACCTCTGTCTCAAAAAGAAAAAAAAAAAAAAAAAAAAAAAAAAAAAAGAAGAAAAAGAAGTTTTTTTGTTGTGTTGTTGTTTGTGTTGTGTGTGTGTGTGTGTGTGTGTGTGTTCACATCTGGGACAGGGCATGGTGGTGCATCCTGTCATTCTCGGTACTTGGGAGGTGGTGGAGACAGAAGGATTGTAAATCTGAGGGCTAGCCTGAGCTACAGAGTGAGACCCCGTGTCAAAACAAACCCAAAAACCATGTGGCGTGGGGGGCAGGGGGAATGCTGGGAATCCAGATCAGTTGCTAGAGTGCTTGCATGTAAATTAATTTGATAACATATCTCGTTACCCTGAACACTCCAACAGAAATCATTTCCATGCAGATTGCCTTGGATTCTGCTCCCAGCACCAGATAAACTAGGCTTGGTGGTGTAAACCTGTAATCCCCACAGGAGGAGACCAGGGATCAAGCTCATCCTTGGCTAATGTTCTAGTTTGCTTCTCTATTGGCTGTGGATAAAACAATCTGACTTGCAAAAATCAACGCGGGGAGGAAGGGGGTTGAGGGTTGGGAGCCAGTGATCCGTTGAGGACAGCCAGTGTAGAAACGGGGCAGGAAGGGCGGGAGAGAGAGGGGTCGCGGGCCGGGAGAAAGAGAGAGAGGGCTGCTGGGGAAGAAGCACCGGACACGCGGGCAGAGGACTCGTGGGCGCGGGGGGAGCCCAGCACTCACAAAGCGGCTAACAATACCAGCGGGAGAAGAAGAACACAGGACGGGGACGCGACACACCCAAGAGAAAACAAATCCTAAGCGCGTAGAAGGCAAAACCAACCGAAAGGCGACAAAGAGAAAAGGTCGCAAAGCAACGGAGGGCGAGCAAAAAACCCGAGGCGCAAAAATACACCCCACTCTCCAAAAAACAAAAAACAAAAACCCCCCCAGAAAAACCAAAAAACCAAACAAACCAAACTTTTTTTTTATTAATTTTATTTATTTCTGTATGTGTATGAATGTACTGTCTGCATGCAAGTTTGTGCACCCGTGTCGTGCAACGCCGCGGAGGTCAGAAGAGGGTATCGGATTCCCCTGGAACTGGAGTTCTCCTGGAATTGGAGTTTCAGACGGTTCTTAGCCGCCATGTGGGTGCTGGGGATCGAACCGGCGTCCTGGTGCTCTTAACCGCTAGGCTATCTCTCCAGCCCCCCCAAGTTCCACTTTTTTGCCTTCTCCTCTCACCTCTCTCATGAGTTCACTTTGTCCCTGCAAACCTTTCAGGGTATGCACCTGCCACTCCCATTTACTGGGAGAGGAAAACCAAAAATTTTAAGGGTCATGTTGCAAGCTAAAGATGCGGTTCAGTGGGTAGAGTGGTAGCCTAGCATGTACTGAAGCCCGGTTTGAGCCCAGTACCTTATTTATTTATTTATTTACGTCTTTTTGAGGCAAGGTCTCCCTGTAGCCCCAGCTGTCCTAGACCTCATTACATAGTGGCATTGAACTCACAGAGGTCCGTCTTCCTCTCTGCCTCCAGAGTACTGGGATTACAGGTGTGTGCCACCACGCCTGGTCCTAGTACCATTTAAACCAGATGTGGTAGTGCACAGCTGTGACCCCAGAACTTAGAGGTGAAGGCAGGAAGATTAGAAGTTCAAGGCCATCCTTGGCCTTACGTAGGAACTTTGAGTCTCAAATAAATAAATAAATAAAGCATTTTTTGGCATGGATTACACAGATAAAAGCCAAATTCTGGCATGTCTTTTTTTTTTTTCCTTTGGTCTTTTCAAGACAGGGTCTCCCTGTATCCCCAGCTGTCCTGGAACTCACTCTGTAGACCAGACTGGCATTGAATTCACAAAGATCTGCCTGCCTCTGCCTCCTAAGTGCTAGGATTAAAGGTGTGTGCCACCACGCCCGGCTAGGCATGTCTTTGTCTATAGCCAGTGTGCACATACACACATATGTGCATACATACAGCTCTCATTACCTCCTCCTAATACCATACGCAGCTGGATGCCCTCCATCTCCCCACGGGGACAGCATATATAGAACAATGCATGGCAGAGCCCTGGGTGGCCCTTGCCCCAGGCGGGACCCAGGAAGCTGCTGAGGCTGAGCCCAACTGAGCTACTGGGCTGGGGAGAGCGGAAGTCAGTCAAGAGGCCACTCAGGACCGTCGAGGATCTTCAGTGCACTCAGGCTCCACCACAGGAGGTTTCCCACTGAGCTAGGATCCACCAGACTTACGTGACAAGTGGGGGACTGAGTGAAGATCCTGGTGACCTGTTTTCCAAAACTCAGCCCTCCTCCACTGTCACACACTCTCCCACCTCCCAGCCCACCCGTCTGACTGCCTTCAGTGGCAGCGTACCTAGAGGTATGGGCATTTATCTGGCAGTTGCCTTGGCAACAGGGGGTGTTGATCCAGAAACCAAAGCCAGTGCTGTAAGTCAAGCTGGAGATGGAGGTACCCAGTTCACAGTCCCCAGGGGCCACACAGGAACCATGTCTCCCTCCAAGCAACTGTGTTTCCTTCCCCCTTGACTGGAGAGATGGGGAGGGTAAGGAACCCCACCATCTGTGCATGTTACCCACTAACCTTTACCTGAAACAACTTTCAACACAAATGTCAAATCTGGGCAAAGCCCAGCTAGACATGTTTCTGAGAAAGTTTCTCCAGCCATGGGTGTTGGCACAGGCCCAAGAGGCTGAAGAAGGAAGATCTCAAGTTCAAAGCCAGCTTGGGCTAACAAGCTAGACCTTGACTGAAAAAATAAAAAGACTGGGGTTATAGCTCAGTGGTAGAGCCCCTGCCTAGAATCCCCCAGTGAGGGGCTGGGGTGCGGCTCAGTGGTAGGAATGAGGAGATTGGGAGGCAGAGGCAGGCGGATCTTTGTGAGTTCAAGGCCAGCCTGGACTTCAGAGGGAGTTCCAGGACAGCTGGGGCTACAGGGAGACCCTGTGTCGAAAAGACCAAAAAAAAAAAAAAAAAAGGAATGAGGAGAAGATCACTAA